>CM053031.1:280751044-280901044 GCA_028564925.1 Lithobates sylvaticus
GTATTCTGAACTGAATGGCGCCCAGCATATTTGTCACCACAAGAGGTCCTCAGTCTTCTGAACTGAATGTTGCCCAGCATATTTGTCACCCCAAGAGGTCCTCAGTCTTCTGAACTGAATGTTGCCCAGCATATTTGTCACCACATTTGGTCCTCATTCTTCTGAACTGAATGGCTCCCAGCATATTTGTCACCACAAGAGGTCCTCAGTCTTCTGAACTGAATGGCGCCCGGCATATTTCTCACCACAAGAGGTCCTCAGTCTTCTGAGATGAATGGCGCCCAGCATAGTTGTCACCACAAGATGTCCTCATTCTTCTGAACTGAATGGCGCCCAGCATATTTGTCACCACAAGAGGTCCTCAGTCTTCTGAACTGAATGGCGCCCGGCATATTTCTCACCACAAGAGGTCCTCAGTCTTCTGAGATGAATGGTGCCCAGCATAGTTGTCACCACAAGAGGTCCTCAGTCTTCTGAACTGAATGGCGCCCAGCATATTTGTCACCACAAGAGGTCCTCAGTCTTCTGAACTGAATGCGCCCAGCATCACTTCCACCACAAGAGGTCCTTAATCTTCTGAACTGAATGGCGCCCAGCATATTTTTCACCATAAGAGGTCCTCAGTCTTCTGAAGTGAATGCGCCCAGCATCACTTCCACCACAAGAGGTCCTCAGTCTTTTGAAATGAATGGTGCCCGGCATATTTCTCACCACAAGAGGTCCTCATTCTTCTGAACTGAATGGCGCCCAGCATATTTGTCACCACAAGAGGTCCTCAGTCTTCTGAACTGAATGTTGCCCGGCATATTTGTCACCACAAGAGGTCCTCAGTCTTCTGAACTGAATGTTGCCGAGCATATTTGTCACCACAAGAGGTCCTCAGTCTTCTGAACTGAATGTTGCCCAGCATATTTGTCACCACAAGAGGTCCTCAGTCTTCTGAACTGAATGGCGCCCAGCATATTTGTCACCACAAGATGTCCTCAGTCTTCTAAACTGAATGTTGCCCAGCATATTTGTCACCACAAGAGGTCCTCAGTCTTCTGAACTGAATGTTGCCCAGCATATTTGTCACCACAATAGGTCCTCAGTCTTCTGAACTGAATGGCGCCCAGCATATTTGTCACCACAAGAGGTCCTCAGTCTTCTGAACTGAGTGTTGCCCAGCATATTTGTCACCACAAGAGGTCCTCAGTCTTCTGAAGTGAATGCGCCCAGCATCACTTCCACCACAAGAGGTCCTCAGTCTTTTGAACTGAATGGCGCCCAGCATATTTGTCACCACAAGAGGTCCTCAGTCTTCTGAACTGAATGGCGCCCAGCATCTTTTTCACCACAAGAGTTCCTTAGTCTTCTGAGGAAGGCTGCAATAGCCGAAACGCGTTAGCATTTTTACACTGTATTCATGTCATGCAGCCAATAAAGAGTAACAAGAAGAGTATACTGGGTGGCCAGCTCTTTTTCTGCTTTGGATTCATTATACGGGGGACTGGACATCCCAGCTTGGTCACCGGTCTTCAGCGTATACTAACGACTGGAGCTTGGGTATGATTTTTGCTTTTGTCTACTTACCATGCTTTTATTTAAACTAATACATCATAATGAATAATAAATACATACATAATAAATAATAACAAAGTATTCCTGATAGAGCTGCATTATTCATGTCTATTATATCTGTTCAGCTTTAAGTATTACACTGGATCTGTTTATAGATAAGAACCCAGCGCCAGAAAAAAAAAAGTCCTATAATAAAATAATTATCACAATATATCGGTTCCTGTAAAACCGGAATACAAATGTGCATGAAGACTAATGGAGGAATGTGTCCGGATAATGATGGTGATGATGATGGCATACATTTTTAATCCTCATACCCAGATTTAGAAAGTTCAGATAAAAAATGTATAGAGGAGTGGGAGTCTGTATAAGAGCTGAAATATGTATAACCCGGGGAATGATGGTTACACACTGCCCCCTGCTGGGGGCATACAAGGGTGTATAGCAGGATATCTGCGCTAAACCCAATAAACAAATGAAACTGTGTGTATATATAGATATATATAAATCAAATACCTGTGTACAGAAAAAAAGGTGCTGCATCTGAAAAACCTAAATATCCAGTCCATAAACGTGTGTATCCAATAAAGAGGCGCAATCCCAAAATCTCAAACAAAGAAGCACATAGGAGTGCCAGCATGCGCTCAAATGAACTAATGAGCTCAAATAAAGTGCAAATATGCAATTTACAGATAATAAAAAAAGTGAATGTGCCGTCCATGAAGTGCAAAAACATGCAAACAATCAGGATGAACTTCTCAGAAAGATAATAGTTTTTTTCTGTTCATCAAACAAAGTATAAACAGCGCCGCATACCAGATGTGATGGATCTCCAGTGTTGGTCATCTTACTTTAAAAAAGTAATTAGTTAAGTTACAAATTACTTCTCCCAAAAAGTAATTGCGTTAGTAACTCAGTTACTACATTGGAAAAGTAATTAGTTACTCAGCAAAGTAACTGTGACAGGGGTGGCAGCGGTGGTACTTGAGGGGGTGGCAGCGGTGGTACTTGAGGGGGTGGCAGCGGTGGTACTTTTTTTTAACAAAGAACTTTATTTATTTTTGAACAGTACATGTCATAGCATCAGATCAAATACAATCGTGTGTATTGGCATCACATCAGGTAGGGCAATTATATAGTGACGAATTTACATTCAACAAACATTGTCAAGACATTCTCAGTTGATGTTAGCCGATAAGGCATGTTTAGTGGAGAAAGTTGAAGAAGAAAAGGAAAAACTAGTAGCCGGGGGATCCATGGTAGAGCATAGTTTGTTTTTAGAGTAACCATATCCGTATTCCCCCATCCCTCCCTCCATTTCAGAGAGACATTATTTCCAGTATTAAGGGTCTAAGTCCCCCTAGTGGTCTATAATGAACAAAATAGGAAGATATCTAATCTTTCTCAGTGGGTGTATTACCCTACTTTCCCTCCCTGCAAGCACTCCCGTGTAAACACTATGGAAGGTCGAGCTGTCTTTCTTGTACCCAAGCCCCCCAAATCTTTTCAAACTTTTGGGGGCAGTTGCGCCCCATGTAGGTCAGTTTATACAGAGGTAATGCTGCGTCCACAAGGGCTCGCCACTGGGACATTGTAGGGGTACTGGGGTCATTCCACTTAAGAAGTATCGCCCTCCTGGCGTAAAAGGCTGCATAGAAAACAAAGTGTTTCCTTGCTTGTGTCGTCTGCAACGTGTCGACTACTCCTAATAACAGGGGTAGTGGGGCGCATGGAACGTGTAGTTTCCCTATTCTGTTGATCTCTGCTGCTACATCCTTCCAGTACGTCTGCAGGTGCTCACAAGACCATACTACGTGCAGAAAGGATCCAATGTCTGTGTTGCATTTAGGGCACAGGTTGCTCCTAGTGGGGTATATACTGGCCAGGCGTTCCGGAGAATAATATGCTCGGTGTATAAATCTGAGTTGGGTGTACCTGTCTCGGGACGAGACCATGAGTGGGATGTACTGTTGTATACCCTCCTCCCAGTCGTCGTCCGCCATCTCTGGTATGTCAGCCTTCCATTTATCGAAGAGCCTAGAGACCACTGAGGTGTCCAGACCTATCAATTCGGCATAGAGGGCAGACATAGGTTTCTTGTCCCTATCCGTGGATAAGAGCTCTTCCAGGGTATTTAGTTTTATGCTGATAGGTTGTGGGAACTGTGCTCGGTAGGCATGACGCAGCTGTATGTACCTGAAAAACATGTAATTTTGTAGGCCGTGTTTTTGCTTCAAATCGTCAAAGGAGAGCAGTTCGTTGCCGGAGACAATGTCCGCCAAAGTGTTGACTCCGCTCCGTGCCCACAATGCAGGGTCGGGAACGGAGCCAAGGTGGGGGAGCCTCGGGTTGCCCCAAAGTGGTGTGTTAGGAGACCAGGCGTGCGACCCTCCCATCTTCACCCTAACTGTGTCCCACACCCTCAGTGTCACCCTCATCGAGGGGGTCACCCCCGGGCTGCTTTTTGGGCCCCTGTGGATTAGGGATTGGAGGTCTGAGTGGGATCCCAACAACGCTGCCTCCAGTGTAGCCGCGGGGTTAGGCGGGCCCTCCGACAGCCACCACTTGACCGTCACCAGGACCGCCGCCCAATAATACTTCAGGAAGTTGGGCATTGCCAGTCCTCCCAGCGTGGTCGGGAGCTGCAGCGTACTCTGTGCTATCCTAGGAACAGTACCGTTCCAGATGAAGGCAGTGAGTAGGCTGTTCAGCCTCCTGAAGAAAGACTGTGGAATGTGCACCGGCGTCTGCCGAAATAGATAGGTGAACTTGGGGAGCACCGACATCTTTATAAGGTTGATTCTACCCACCGGTGTGAGGGGGAGAGACTTCCAAGCCGAGCACCTCTGAGCCGTAGAGGACACCACCGCGTCTAGATTAAGGGGAATAAATTGTCTCAGATCCCTGTGTATGTTTACTCCCAGGTATCTGAACTGTGAAACTATTTGTAGTTGGGTGTTTGTTGGCAAGCCTGCCTCTGAGGGGTGTAGAGCAAAAAGAGCCGATTTCCCCCAGTTAACCCGAATGCCCGAATACGTACCAAAGGTGTCGATAAGGTCAAGAGCTTTACCAAGACATGCAGGGGCATCCCGTATATATAGAAGGGTGTCGTCAGCGTAAAGGGAGATTTTCTCCTCCACAGGGCCCAAGGGGATACCGCGGATCTCTGGAGATCCTCGTATCAGGATAGCCATGGGTTCTATGGCCAGCGCAAAAAGCGCTGGGGAGAGTGGGCATCCCTGTCTTGTACCCCTGTGGAGGAGGAAAGGGGGGGAGATGACTGTTCCTGTACGAACCCTAGCTGACGGGGTGGCGTATATTGTCTTAACCCAAGATATGAACCTGGGGCCAAAGCCGAAGCGGTGCAGGACCTCCCACAGATAGTTCCATTCAACTGAATCGAACGCTTTCTCAGCGTCTAGGGAGGCCACTGCATCCGCTGGGGCCAAGTTTGCACGGGAACCCAGAACAGTATAAAGTCTACGCAGGTTGATGTCCGTTCCTTTGCCGGGCATAAAACCCGACTGGTCCCCGTGTATCAGGGAAAGGATCACATCGTTCAACCTTCTTGCCAAGACTTTAGTGAGCACTTTGGCATCAGCGTTGAGCAAGGAGATGGGACGATAGGAGGAGCATAGCTCAGGATCCTTGCCTGGCTTGGCTATGACCACAATTATTGCTTCTGCCATAGATGACGGCAAGTTCCCCTCTCTCAGGGACTGGACTATTGTGTGGTGCAGTTTCGGTACTAGCTGATCCCCATACTGTTTATAGAATTCTGGTGGGATGCCGTCGGTGCCTGGTGTTTTCCCAGCCTGGAGTTCTCCCAGGGCCTGCTGGACTTCTTTTTCTGTTACTACGCTGTCAAGTTTCTCCCGGGCCTCTATTGACAGGGAGGGAAAGGTGACCTGGTCCAGAAAGGAGTGTAGCTCCTGTGTGGAGTATTGCGCTCTGGAAGAGTAAAGCTCCTCATAATAAGAAGCAAAGCGGGTATTTATGAGCAGGGGGTCCGAGATCACCGTGCCATCCAGAGCTTTAACACGAGCTATGGACGTGACAGGTTGTTGTTCTCTGGCCAACCACGCCAACATGCGTCCGGTCTTGCCCCCCTGCTCAAAAATGCGCTGGGTTTGCGCCAGTTGTTGCTTCTTAGCCTGGGAGACCCTCAACAGCATCACCTCCCTATACGCGTTCTGCATGTCAATGTAAGTGACGGGGTTTTGAGTGGAAGCGTATCTAGCCTCTAGTTCGAGGGCAGTGGCCTCAGCCCCCTGTAGTGCAGCTGCAGTGTCCCGTCGGACCTTGGAAATGGATGCTATGTAGGATCCGCGCATGTAGGCCTTAAAAGCGTCCCAGACGCTGCGCCCCGGCGCGGAGTTTGCATTTGTGGACCAAAAGTCCTGAATCTGGGAGTCAGCTTCTGACTCCACAGCTGGCTCCGTGATCCAGTAGCGGGAGAGTCTCCATATCCTCTGTGAAGGCGGTGTGTTAGTCTGGAAGGTGCAGAGAATCGGGGCATGGTCAGATATTCCCCTTGGCAACATGTCCACCGATCTCACCCGAGCGAGCAGACCCCCGCTGGCCAGGATGAGATCAATCCGGGACATCGCCCTGTGAGAGGCGGAGTGACAGGTATAGGCCCGGTCAGACGGGTGCTTCCAGCGCCATACATCTGTCAAACCGTATAACGACACCCATTTGGACAACTGGGATTCCCCCCCGGCACCCTGTGTCAATCTGTCCATCGAGGGGTGCAGTACCATATTGAAATCACCAGCAATGATCAGATTATCTGTGGAGTAGTTAGAGAGTATGGGGACTAATGTTTGCAGCAGCGCCATAGTGGCCGGTGGAGGTATATACAATCCCACGATCACAAGTTCTACAGTGTCTATAACAGTATGCAGTATCACATATCTACCCCCCGGGTCCACCCTTACTTCCAGTAGTTCATAGGATAGGGACTTATGGATCAGCACACTGACGCCCCGTGCATAGTTAGAGTATGTAGCGTGGTAGCAGCGGCTGATCCAGGGCTTTTTTAATCCCAACACTCTGCCTCCTGTCAGATGCGTCTCCTGGAGGATGCACACATGAGGACTGTAATTCTTGATATAGTTCAGAACCAAGGTACGTTTAATTTTGTCATTCAGCCCCCTGACGTTCCAAGACATAAGTTTCATCTGTGCCATCGTAACTCCTGCATCATGTGAACGTCAGGTGGGTGGTCTACGCTATGCTCCAGAGTGGGCGCCCTTCTCCTGATCATGTCCAACCTCCCCTCATTATATCTAAGATTTAACCAGGCGAAACCCGCGGAAGAAAAAAAAAAAAAAAAAAAAAAAAAAAAAAAATAAATAACATGCAAAAAAAAAATAAGCTGAAAAAAAAATAAAAAGAAGAAAAGAAAAAATAAAAAATAAATGAAAAAAAAAAAAAAGAAAAAAAAAAAAAAAATGAAAAAAAATAAAAAATAAAATGAAAAATAAGAAAAAAAAAAAAAAAAATAAAAAAAAAAATTAAAAAAAAAAAAAAAAGTAAAAAAGAAAAAAAAATAAACAAAAACTCCCCTCATTATATCTAAGATTTAACCAGGCGAAACCCGCTCGCCTGTGAGCTTCCCTTCCCACATGGATACCAACATTCGATATTATAGGCATGTACTGTAGGCTAATCAAAAATAAAAATAAAAACAAAAAACATAACCCTTTCCCAATCCCATCCCGCTCCCTCCCCCCACCCTGCACAGCCGTTGGGGAACTCGGAGTGCTCATACCCTAAACTAGAGAAATCAGCTCAACTGGAGCAGCTCAGGTTCTCCTGCGGGGGCGCAGAGAATGCCAGAGAGGTACCCGGAGTGGCAGTAGAGGCAAAGATCTAGGACTGCCTCCAGCTCCCACTCCAACCTGGAATAATACCAATCTAATTATGCCTAACCAGCAGTTAAATTGTTAAACGGGAAAATAAGCTAGGCTGGTGAGGGTCATAAAATTCAGATAAACCAAAGAAAAGAAAAAAGGAAAAACAAAAAACACACTTAGCAGTCACTAAGGGCACATTCTTGGGTAGTGATACGTTACAGTTCCTTTGGGGTTGTCGTCAGAGGATCCGAGGCCGAACCCCTTCAATACATGGGCAAAGGCGGACATTCTCCCGCCGGGGATGCCCTCCGCCATCTTCACTCTTCCCTGGGGGAAAGACAAAGAGACCAGCCCTCCCTCCCCTCGTGCATCCAGAGACATTAAACATGGGGTCCAGGAGGGGTACAAGGTGCCCGTGTAATCCGGAGGGGGGAAGTAAAAAGGGGGGTAGCAAGGGGGGAAAAACACGGGACCAAAGGAAGGGGGGGCAACAGGAGGTCATCATGACGGGGGGATCCGAGCAAATCAGTGTATTGACTCTTAAAGGCAGGTAATACAGTTACCGGGGTCTTGGGAGGGTGTCCAGCCACTGGGATACATCTTCAGGCACTGTAAAGTAGCGGGTGGACTCACCATCGACCACCCTCAGGCGAGCAGGGAACAGCATGCTGTACTTTATATTCCTGGAACGCAGTTGGGCCTTCACCTGGTCAAAGGTTCTTCTCTGTCTCTGTGTCTCCACCGAATAGTCCGGGAACAGCATGAGTCTGGCGTTGTCAAAGCGGAGCTCAGGGACTTTCCTTGCCTCACGGAGTACCAGGTCACGGTCGCGGAAATTTAACAGCCGGAAAATAAATGTGCGGGGGGGCGTCCCCGGGGGGCCGCGAACCGGAGGCATCCTGTGGGCCCTTTCCACCGCAAAGTGGGAGGAGAAGGTGGCATTGGGCAGGAGGGTGCGGAGCAAATGTTCCGTAAATGTTACCGGGTCTTGGCCCTCCGTTCCTTCAGGCATTCCAACCACGCGGAGGTTGTTCCTCCGGCTCCGATTTTCGCTGTCTTCAGCGCGGGTTTCCAATGCCTTGACTCTCACCTGTAGAGTGTGCAGGGAGGCGCGATGATCTCTAATGGCGTCCTCCGATTCCCCCACGCGGCGCTCAGCTTCTCCCATCCTCTCACGGACTTTATCCATGTCCCTTCGGATAAGCCCCACATCAGCTTGGAGGGCATCAATCTTGGTCGTCAGGGTCGTCTTGCAGCCGGAGATGGCCTGCATCAAGGCCTGGAATCTATCCTCCTCCGACGTGGCCGGGTCCGGAGCTGGAGTCTGGGTAGCCATGTGCGCGGCAGCGGGAGGGGACGGCCTAGGCGTCGGATGTTTGGGAGAGGGCACTGGCGCCGCAGGAGTCTTCCTTTTGGGGCCGGATTTGTTCCTTCTCATGCCCGAGGACCCCGATGGGTATCAGGGGAAGATGTGCTGGTTATATCGGCAGGTTTAAGGAGAAATTTGTCCAGGCCGGAGCGGAGCTCTCACGGCACACGTCTGCTCAGGTCGCCAGCTTGACCACGCCCCCCGGCAGCGGTGGTACTTGAGGGGTGGCAGCGGTGGTACTTGGGGGGGTGGCAGTGGTGTTGGTGTACAGTACTTGGGGGGGTGGCAGCGGTGGTACTTGAAGGGGTGGCAGCGGTGGTACTTGAGGGGTGGCAGCGGTGGTACTTGAGGGGGTGGCAGTGGTGGTGGTGTACAGTACTTGGGGGGGTGGCAGCGGTGGTACTTGAGGGGGTGGCAGCGGTGGTACTTGAGGGGTGGCAGCGGTGGTACTTGGGGGGTGGCAGTGGTGGTGGTGTACAGTACTTAGGGGGTGGCAGTGGTGGTACTTGAGGGGGTGGCAGCGGTGGTACTTGGGGGGGTGGCAGTGGTGGTGGTGTACAGTACTTGGGGGGTGACAGCGGTGGTACTTGAGGGGGTGGCAGTGGTGGTACTTGAGGGGTGGCAGCGGTGGTACTTGGGGGGGGTGGCAGTGGTGGTGGTGTACAGTACTTGGGGGGTGGCAGCGATGGTACTTGAGGGGTGGCAGCGGTGGTACTTGGGGGGTGGCAGTGGTGGTGGTGTAAAGTACTTGGGGGTTGGCAGCGGTGGTGTACTTGGGGGGGGTGGCAGGCAGCGGTGGTACTTGGGGGGTGGCAGGGGTGGTGGTGCCATCCTCTCCCACCACCACCTCTGCCTCTTACTGATCCCATCCCCCACCACCACTGATCTCATCCCTACCCTATCCCCCCCATCCCCTCTGTTGTAGAAGTGATGGTGGGTGGGTAGGGATGGGATCAGTAAGAAGCAGAGGTACTTGGGATGGATGGATCAATTGCACTTCAATTCATATCGTCAGACAGTCACTTACTTGAATGCCTCCAGGGATGCCTTTCCTCATGGGGAGAGAGAGAGACCCTCCCCTTCACTCGATTGGTGTCAGCTGGTCAGCTGACTTCATTTTTCAGTGTCTGCCCCGCCTCCCTACATTCTCTCTCTCTGGATAGGCGGGGCGGGATGGGGCAATCCAGACAGTCGCTCTGAGCTCAGCGGGCGAAAGCCCCCCTCCCCGCGGCGGAACGAACGGCCAGGCAGCGCGGCCTCGGCGGGCCTCCCGGGCAGTAGATGTAATTGCGGTAATGCCGCCCAAGTAATGGGAACTGCGTTACCATGAGGGGAAAAGTAATCAGTTAGATTACTCGTTACCCTCTAAAGTAACTGCGTTAAGTAACTCTGTTTATTTTAACTGAGTTACTTACATCACTGTGGATCTCAAATTATAGAGATCGGATAGGCACACACAGGAGGGATCACTCGGCCACGGGCGTTGTATCCACCGACTTCTCCAACAGCAGGATCCCTCCTCCTGTAGCCGTCTTTACTTCCGCAGGATGTGTTTATAGAATGAAAAGAAGAGGCTTCATGGTGCAGGACTCCAATTTAAAAGGTATTTATTCTTAAAAAATCTTAGGCACTGACATCCAAATAAAACTGTATTCAGTGTATTTAAAACCAGCCGCGGCTCATGCCAGCCCGCTGGTGCGCAGTGACGTCAAGATCGGTAGCTACGTCCGACGCGTTTCCCCATACAAGGCTTCGACTTTCCCAGTCGAAGCCATATATGGGAAAACGTGTTGGGTGGAGCTACATATCCGGATCCCCCCCAAATCCATAACAGGCCCGTCAGGTGTAGTATGGATTTGGAGGGTAACCCACACCAATTTTTTTTTGAATGGCGTGGTGGTCCCCCCCAAAATATATTCCAGACCCTTATCCGAGCATACAGCCCGGCAGGTCAGGAAATGGAGGGAACCATACCAGGCTGCAATCCCTCAACATAAAGGGGGGTGGTGCTTTGGGGCACCTTGTTCCCATGTGGATGGGGACAAGTGCCTCTTCCCCACAACCCTGGGCTGTGGTTGTGGGGGTCTGTGGGCATGTTGAGGGCATGTGGCCTGATATGGTTCAGGAGTAGGGATGAGCCGAACACCCCTCCGTTCGGTTCGCACCAGAACCCGCGAACGGACCTAAAGTCCGTGCCAGCTTTAGAACCCTATTAATTATAATGAATGCGAACGTTCGAAATCAAAAGTGCTAATTTTAAAGGCTAATATGAAAGTTATTGTCATAAAAAGTGTTTGGGGACCCGGGTCCTGCCCCAGGGGACATGTATCAATGCAAATTTTTTTTTTTAAAACGGCCATTTTTTCAGGAGCAGTGATTTTAATAATACTTAAATTGAAACAATAAAAGTGTAATATTCCTTTAAATTTCGTACCTGGGGGGTGTCTATAGTATGCCTGTGAAGGGGCGCATGTTTCCTGTGCTTAGAACTGTCTCTGCAAAAAGTGTCATTTTTGCAGGAAAGAAAGCTATTTAAAATCGCTCGCGGCTAATGTTAATTGACGGCTCCCGTAATACAGAGAACAGTCATTCATTGAAAGTCATTCATAAAAAAAAAGTCATTAATAAAAAATAAAAAAAATAAAAAAAATAAAGCGTGGGGGTCCCCGCAAATTCAATAACCAGGCCCTTCAGGTCTGGGATGGATATTAAGGGGGACCCCAGCCAAAAAAAAATGGCGTAGGGTCCCCCTCAAAATCCATACCAGACCCTTGAGGTCTGGGATGGATTTTAAGGGGAACCCCAGCCAAAAAAAATGGCGTGGGTCCCCCTCAAAATCCATACCAGACCCTTATCCGAGCACGCAACCTGGCAGGCCGCAAGAAAAGAGGGGGGGACGAGAGCGCCCCCCCTCCCGCCTGAACCGTACCAGGCCACATGCCCTCAACATTGGCAGGATGCTTTGGGGGTCTAAGACCACCAAAGCACCTTGTCCCCATGTTAATGAGGACAAGGGCCTCGTCCCCACAACCGTGCCCGGTGGTTGTGGGGGTCTGCGGGCGGGGGGCTTATCGGAATCTGGAAGCCCCCTTTAACAAGGGGACCCCCAGATCCCGGCCCCCCCCTGTGTGAAATGGTAAGGGGGTACAAAAGTACCCCTACCATTTCACCAAAAAAGTGTAAAAAATTGTAAGAATGACAGGAGACGGTCTTTGACAATTCCTTTATTAAAATCTTCTTTCTTCTTTCTTCATCCTTCGGTTTCTTCATCTTCTCCTTCCGTCATCTTCTTCCATCTTCTTCCATTTTCTTCTTCCTCCAATCCGCTTCTTCTTGCGCTGGTCTTCCAATGTTGAGGGCATGTGGCCTGGTACGGTTCAGGTGGGAGGGGGGCCGCTCTCGTCCCCCCCTCTTTTCCTGCCAGGTTGCGTGCTCGGATAAGGGTCTGGTATGGATTTTGAGGGGGACCCCACGCCATTTTTTTTGGGCTGGGGTCCCCCTTAAAATCCATCCCAGACCTGAAGGGCCTGGTTATTGAATTTGGGGGGACTCCCACGCTTTTTTTTTTTTTGTTGTTTATCAATGAATGACAGTTCTCTGTGTTACAGGAGCCATCAATTCATTAGCCGCGAGTCCTTTAAATAGCTTTTTTCCTGCAAAAATGACACTTTTTGCAGGGACAGTTCTAAGCACAGGAAACCTGCCCCCCTTCACAGGCAACCTATAGACACCCCCCAGATGTGATACTGCAATGCTGTACTAACAGCACGCACACACAAATCCCCAGAAATACAGCACATATTCTCAGCAGTCAGCAGCACACTGACACACTGACACTGAAACACAATATGCGAGGCCGCCGCCGCCGCCGCGGCCTCCTATACCGTAGGGCGTGTACTAAAGCCCCTGAGCTATAATTGGCTACAGGCATCCTGCCTGTAGCCAATTATGGCTCTCCTCGCTGCCGGCGCTGTGATTGGCCAAGCATGCGGGGTCACAGTGCATGCTTGGACAATCATCAGCCAGCATTGCACTGCGACTGGCGCAATGCATTGCGGGCCGCTCGCATCACACGAATTTGATGCGAGCGGCCCAAATAGTTCTGTCATGTTATTTTTTTTTTTCTAATTTTGCCCTGGTATGAATTTAGGGGGGGACCCCACGTTGCTTTTTTTGCGATTTTTTTTTTTGGCTTGCAATTCTTTTTTTTTTAACATTCAGCTGTCAGCAGGGAACTCCGCTGACAGCTGATAACTCATCGGTTGTTAACCACTTGCAAAAACGCGGGTTGAAAAAATGCAAAACGCATCACCCGCAACCGCATAGATGTAAACCCCGTGTAACTATTAAGTTAGTAAAACTGACACTTTTCACCAGTCGATAAATTTGCGGTGAAATCAATTTCTCCAAAATCCCTCTGCTTGTCCCCAATTGTAATCCATTGAAGGATAGTTCTCTTCCAGAATAGTTTGTTGTCTGAGTATTTGATGAGAAAGCGATGGTGAGATAATAAGCGGGCGCGGCGGCGATGACTCTGGCGGTGTAATGAGCGGACATTATAGATAAGCGTATTTACTTAGATCGGCTCTCATTATCTAAATCACTTATTGATTCCCCTTGGAATGGCAGTCGGGATGCTGGCTGTGCGCCTGGGAACACATGGCGTGTGGACCGCCAGGGAGTCACAGAACAAATAGCGGCTCATTTGCCGCCACCCCACACAGTTCTGGCAGCGCCCTGTGCAGCCCAGCTGTCCCCCCCCCCCCCCCCCCGGGCACAGACACCCTCTTATCTCTCTTTATAGAATGCTTCCAGTTTGGCCATACCAGTGCCCCTGACACTGAGGCGCCACCAAGGGGTGTGCGCTGGTTGTACTATGACCGCATGCTGGAGATCGCTCTGGATAACAAAAGGCTTTGCTGATTTGTTATTTGTTTAACACTTTCCATGCTGGAAGTCTGATCTTATATATAAACCATGACCGGCAGATTCAGCAGGCTTTTCACTGTGCCTCTGGGTGGGATTGCACATCACGTGATCCTGTACTGTTCAGGCTCCTTCTGTGAGAGCTACAGAGGCTGGAGCTTGGAACCAAGGAGGGAGGGATAGATGCCAACTGCCCCCCCCCCCCCCCCGATAAGCCAGGGCAGTCCAGTGTCTCGGCTATCTGTCCCACCAGGGTTGTGTTCTAGGCCCTCTCCCGGGATCACAGCATTGACTTTATTTGTGTTACTGTGTATGTACTAAGGATCAAAGTGTATATATATATATATATATATATATATATATATATATATATATATATATATATATATACTGCCAGCACACCGCAGATTGTCAAAATGAATGTCCAAATGTTTATTTGAGATGGTCAAGTCACAACGGGAAGGTGAAATGTTTTAGGGCCACACAGGAATTCTTCATCAGGCATGTCACACATACCACTGAACCCTGCACTCTGTATTACTTAACACTGACCCCTGCACTGTGCATTACTTATTCCTGACTCCTGCACTGTGCGTTACTTCCTCCTGGCCCATACACTGTGCATTACTCATTCCTGACTCCTGCACTGTGCATTACTTTATCCTGACCCCTGCACAGTGCTTGACTTACTCCTGACTCCTGCACTGTGCATTACTTACTCCTGACCCCTGCACTGTGCATTACTTACTCCTGACCCCTGCACTGTGCATTACCTACTCCTGACCCCTGCACTGTGCTTGACTTACTCCTGACCCTAGCACTATGCATTACATACTGACTTCTAAAATCTGCAGTACTTACTCCTGACCCCTGCACTGTGCTTGACTTACTCCTGACCCTAGCACTGTGCATGACATGCTGACTTCTAAAATCTGCAGTACTTACTCCTGTCCCCTGCACTGTGCGTTACTTATTCCTGACCCAGTACTGTGCATTACATACTGACCTATAAGCTTTGCAGTATTTACTCCTGATCCCTACACTGTGCATTACATACTGACCTCTAAGCTTTGCGGTACTTACTCTTGACCCCTGCACTGTGCGTTACATACTGACTTCTAAAATCTGCAGTACTTACTCCTGACCTCGGACACGTTGTGCCCCATCGTACGCAAGCCTGTACCTGGGGGAGTGGGAACATTGACTGCTTATGAATGATTCGTTGTCAATGTATATGTGCCATGTACTTACGTGGCGGTGATACATTGACGACGTGTTTCTCATATGCGATGGCACAGTTGGGCTCTTACAAGAGTTCCTAACAGCCATTAACGAGAACAAATTCAACTATCCCACAGGACACCGTCACCTTGACGAGCGGTGGGGGCTTCCCTGCCGGTGACGCGTTGCGAGGTCACGGCCTTATGGGTGTGAGCCCGCGGCGTGCCCCCCCCCCCCAGTCAGAAAGACCCCCTGTTTGCCGCAATCAGCTGTATTTTATACAGCTGTTCTGGCGGTACAGGCATACCCATTGGTTGCTGTTTAGGCACCTGGGTATTTAAGTGCTCACACCCTGACGGTCAGTGTCAGTTCACTGGCCGTCATTGGGATGTCAGCAACCTGCTCAACCTCTCACTCCAAGGTAAATACAATGCAAGTCGGCTCTTGTCTGCCATACACTAGAATGGATACACCTGTTTGCCTGTTATAGAGATTTTTTTTCTTAAAAAACTTCTTTCGTATGTATATGCCTGATTTAGGCTAAACTACTATTTTGCTATATTTGCCCTTACAGTGGTATCTAAATTGACTCCTGCTGGGCGTCTTTTGTGAAAGTACCTTGGTGGATTGGCTTATGGACGCATGGACGGCTTGGGGCGATATTATGTGGAAAATCACAGCCAGCTTGTATTTTTCTCTTTTTATGCATAAACAAGTTATAGACTGTGCTTTGAGGTCTTTCTTATGCTATTATGTCAATACCATTATTATATATTACATATGTACGCCTCTATATTTCAGATAAATGAAAAATTACCCAATCATATAAAATCCCCTGAAGAAGGAATTTTTTTGATTTTTCCGAAACATGTCGGGATGATTATATTAGCTATTAATCAACAATCAAGTTCAATTCTTTGAGGTTGTGGTTGGGATTGTTAGCTTTGGGTGACACGCATTCTATGCTTCAAAAATCGAACTCATTGTAATATTGTCTTTTTAAATGGAACTGTGATTACCTCCCAAAAATGATGTCTTTTGTATATGAATAAAATTTGGCACCTCGTGCATTTTTTTACTATATTTACTATATTTACTTTCATTTGTTTTTTCCTTTTTATGCCCTTTAAAATCCAAGTGGGGCGTCCCTTTCATGCACTCTTGTTGCTGTTTTCCCTTATAAATTTGATATAGGATGTTGGCAGATCAGCACACTTATTATTCTCATACCTTAATTTTTCTTACTCCTGACCTCTACACTGTGCATTACATACTGACTTCTAAGCTTTTCAGTACTTACTCTTGATCCCTACACTGTGCATTACATACAGACCTCCAAGCTTTGCAGTACTCACTCTTGACCTCGGCATGGTGCATTACATACTGACCTCTAAACTTTGTGGTACTTACTCCTGGCCCCTACACTGTGCATTACATACTGACCTCTAAGCTTTCCAGTGCTTACTTCTGACTCCTGCACTGTGTGTTAGATACAGACCTCTAAGCTTTGCAGTACTTACTCTTGACCTCTGCATGATGAATTACATACTGACCTCTAAACTTTGTGGTACTTACTCCTGACCCCTGCACTGTACATTACATACTGACCTCTAAACTTTGTGGTACTTACTAGAAAAGTTTTTTTTGTTAGCGTAGGAAAACCTGGAAGTGGAGTGTTAGGAAGCTGTCGGAGACCCTTGAGGGTAACCCCCTAATCTGGGGGGGGGGGTGACCTCAGGTCTGGGAGCTTGGGTGCAGAAGGAACCCTCTTCGCGACACACAGAGGTGTCCGGACCGGAGGCATGGGAGCAAGGAGATGACAGCAGGAGGAGAACACTGCCGGGGAGGAAGACAGCCAGGTGGACTGGTGAGTGTAACAGTCAGAGGACTGAGAGGACTGGGAGAGAGCAGTCTGAGATGGATGCAGAGTCAGTCTGGGAGGACTGTGGAAGTTTAGCCAGGAGGGCTTGAGAGGGAGGCTGGCAGTGCCAGAAAAGGTGGTGCTGGGATCACTAGCCACAGAAGGACAGCTGGGCACTAGGACTTTGCTACACAAACAAGGGGGCAGCGGTCTAGGATGGCCACCTGTCTGGGATTCACCTGGACAGTTTGGGTTTTCGAATCGTGTGTCTATCTACATGGAGAGGACACATAGCCGCGGTGGAGTTCCGGTATTGAAATTCAGGCCGGGCCTTGAACTCCTCTCATCTACATGAATAGGACACATAACCGCGGTGGAGTTCCGCTATTGGAATTCAGCCTGGGTCCTGGAACTCCTCTCATCTACATAGAGAGGACACATAGCCAGGGTGGAGTTCCAGTATTGGACTACAGGCTGAGCCTGGAACTCCTCTCATCTACATGGAGAGGACACATAGCCGGGGGGTGGAGTTCCGGTATTGAAATTCAGGCCGGGCCTGGAACTCCTCTCATCTACATGGAAAGGACACATAGCCGCGGTGGAGTTCCGGTATTGAAATTCAGGCCGGGCCTGGAACTCCTCTCATCTACATGGAGAGGACACATAGCCGGGGTGGAGTTACAATATTGGACTACAGGCTGGGCCTGGAACTCCTCTCATCTACATGGAGAGGACACATAGCCGCGGCGGAGTTCCGGTATTGAAATTCAGGCCGGGCCTGGAACTCCTCTCATCTACATGGAGAGGACACATAGCCGCGGCGGAGTTCCGGTATTGAAATTCAGGCCGGCCTGGAACTCCTCTCATCTACATGGAGAGGACACATAGCCGCGGTGGAGTTCCGGTATTGAAATTCAGGCTGGGCCTGGAACTCCTCTCATCTACATGGAGAGGACACATAGCCGGGGGGGTGGAGTTCCGGTATTTGAAATTCAGGCCGGGCCTGGAACTCCTCTCATCTACATGCCATGGAGAGGACACATAGGCGGGGTGGAGTTCCAGTATTGGACTACAGGCCAGGCCTGGAACTCCTCTCATCTACATGGAGAGGACACATAGCCGGGGTGGAGTTCCGGTATTGGAATTCAGGCCGGGCCTGGAACTCCCCTCATCTACATGAATAGGACACCTAACCGCGGTGGAGTTCCGGTATTGGAATTCAGGCCAGGGCCTGGAACTCCTCTCATCTACATGGAGAGGACACATAGCCGGGGTGGAGTTCCGGTATTGGACTACAGGCTGGGCCTGGAACTCCTCTCATCTACATGGAGAGGACACATAGCCGGGGTGGAGTTCTGGTAATGAAATTCAGCCTGGGCCTGAAACTCCTCTCATCTACATGGAGAGGACACATAGCCGGGGTGGAGTTCCGGTATTGGACTACAGGCCGGGCCTGGAACTCCTCTCATCTACATGGAGAGGACACATAGCCAGTGTGGAGTTCCGGTATTGGAATTCAGCCTGGGCCTGGAACTCCTCTCATCTACATGGAGAGGACACATAGCCGGGCTGGAGTTCTGGTATTGGAGTTCAGGCCGGGCCTGGAACTCCTCTCATCTACATGAATAGGACACATAACTGCGGTGGAGTTCCGGTATTGGAATTCAGGCCGGGCCTGGAACTCCTCTCATCTACATGAATAGGACACATAACTGCGGTGGAGTTCCGGTATTGGAATTCAGGCCGGGCCTTGAACTCCTCTCATCCACATGAATAGGACACATAACTGCGGTGGAGTTCCGGTATTGGAATTCAGGCCGGGCCTTGAACTCCTCTCATCTACATGAATAGGACACATAACTGCGGTGGAGTTCCGGTATTGGAATTCAGGCCGGGCCTTGAACTCCTCTCATCCACATGAATAGGACACATAACTGCGGTGGAGTTCCGCTATTGGAATTCAGGCCGGGCCTGGAACTCCTCTCATCTACATGGACAAGACCCCATTCACAGTGACAGTGCTTTACTGCACATATTACTGCACTGCAGTGACATTCATTTGAATGGAACTCAACGCACTCACATTGTAGAGCTCCACAACATACGGGAGTCATGTGCCATTTCAGGCATGTTAGGGTACGTTGGCTGCCCATTGGTTTAGAATGAGTTGTCTTAGACCAATGCGTGTTAAAGTGGTTGTTAAATGGGATACACATTTTACAATTTTCTGCTGCTTTTTTTCCTTTCGATTTGCCAAAACCAAATAATATGAGGTCAAACATAAACACTTTCAATTTGTTTGCAATCAGGCCGGCCCTTGCACTACATGGTTTTGGTAACTCTAAATGAAAAAATCTAAAAAAAATTGTATTGTGTGTATGGCCCTTAAAAACCTCAGACATGAAATGTGAACAAAGCATATCCTTCTATGGTGTGTACTTGTCTCAATCCAGAGCACTAAGTGTAATTTCTGTCTGCTGCTTCCTTCCTCTGCTATTAGCATGAGTCACTTCTGATAAGTTTTCCGGACACCAAGAGATAAAAGGTGACAGGACCACCAGCACACAGCTTGTGATTGACAGTCGCAGCTCTGTTCCTGTGTGCTGTGTAGAGAGCGGGTGTGTCCCTTCCCTCCAATCAGCTCTTACTGAGCTCTGCAGAGTGTAACTTCTGTTCCCACTGGACATGTGCAATTCATTTAGTTCCGAATTCGTTTTTTCGACGAGAATTTGACAAATTTGTTAACAAAATCCCATTTAACAAATTTTTCCGAAATGAGAAAATACAAAAAAAATGTAAATCTGGAAATTCAAAAACTCGAAAATACAAAAAATTTTAAAAATTAAAAGATTCGGAAATTAGAAAAAACGAAAATCGATAATTTGGAAATTTGAAAATCCGAAAATAAGAAAGTAAATCGGAAAGTTCAAAAGAGCGAAAATCTGAAAATAAGAATGAAAATCCGAAGAATAGAAAACCCAAAAGTTAAAAAATCTGATATAATAACTAACTAACTAATAATAACTATTACTAACTATTAAATTATAGGTATTGTAATTTCCTTTCATATTTGGCTGATACGAAAGTAATGAATACAAATGTATCCGAAGTTACAAATTATCCGAAATAACGAATACCGCATCTAAACAAATGGAACGTAACAAATTAATAATAATAACAATAATAATAAAAACTTTTTATTATTTTTATTATTAATTTGTTAAGTTCCATTCGTTTAGATTGCATTCGTTATTTCGGATAATTTGTAACTTCGGATAAATTTGTATTCATTACTTTCGTATCAGCCAAATATGAAAGGAAATTACAATACCTATAGCGCCTCAGTGTGAAAGCACTCTGGCTTTCACATTGGGATTGCAGATGAGGCTTCTTTCAAGCGCTTTACAGGCGTTTTTTTAACGATAAAGCGCCTGAAAAAATGCCTGAAAAACGCCCCAGTGTGAAAGGGGCCTTACTCTCCGGGCTACTACTGGGTGGGAAGTGGAAGAAGATCACTCCACCAGGGAAGGCAAGGAGATGGGCAGGTGGCTGGCCAGGACCTGAGCCAAGGTAGAAGAACATGCAAGCAGGAGCGGAACGGGCATGCTCCCGAAACTGAAGAAATATTCTCTCCGCTCCGACCAGCACATGATCATCAGAAAGGGGCACAGATAATGAAAAAAAAGACAATAATTAAGATTTTTTCTTTGAATTCTGCACTGACTGTCTTTGAAATTGCCCCAGCCCCTGTTCAAATCCAATCCGGGGACAAAACCGGGGACAGACTTGGTTCGGGGACAGTGTCCTCAATCCGGGGACTGTCCCCAGAAACCGGGGATGTCTGGTCACCCTAAGTTAGTGGGGTTATTGGTAGAGTGCAGGCCCAAATCAACCAGCAGCTCCTTCGGGGGTCAGTGCTACATATAGTTGAGAGAAGGTGTCTGGGTGTTTCCGAGAGGGAGCACAGCCGTTCAAATTCATTATAGGAGCGGTGGATTTGGGAGGAAGAATGTAAATGTTTTGTGAACGTGGATAAGTGGAGGGTGGTGAGCCAGTCATGGGAACCTTCCGGCGTAACCGGCGTCCCTTGCAGCAGGTGTACAAAGAGTGCGCTTGGGGCCAGGCGGGGCGTTTGAAGGGCCCAATTGTTGTCGCTCCTATGCCCTGGGGGGAAGTGGGGTTGTCAGACAAGGAGGACGGCGGGGAGGGGTCAGAGGATAGAGTGGAGCACAGACCCCTATTATACCAGCTGAGAGAGGGGAGTGTTAGCGGTGAGGGAGAGGGCAGACGGGCAAGGTCGGTTTTATACCCCCAGAGAAGTGCCCGGGGGTCAAGTCCTGTTCTATGGCGACAGAAGCCTTCAGGAAGGGATGGGGGAACCATTCCAGGATGCGTGCCACATGAGTAGGTCTTGTAATCAGTAGACATGTGCACAATAGAAACATTTGTTTAGTTTAGTTTAGTTTCTGTTCGTTTCCGTTGATTTGTAACGATTCGTAATTTCGTAAGTCGTCGGTGTTCGTATTCGGACTCGTTCGTATTTTCGTAAGAGTTATTTTTTCGTCGATCTTTTTTTCCGTTAGTCTAATTTTCGTTTATTCGAAATTCGTATTTTCGTATTTTCGTTATATTTTGTATTCGGACGCATTTGTATTTTCGTAGATTTAGTTACATTCGCACTTTCGTAAGATTAATTTATTCGTACTTTCGTAACATTGTTTTCGTAGATTCGTAATCGGAGCATAATTCATAATGTTATGTAATGTGTATTCTATTACATGTTTAAGAAACAAAGAATTTCTCTCTCACAAGTCAGAACTTAACTCAAAAATCCACCAAAACAAAGAGCCTCCGACCCAACCACGTTTATCAACTAACAAAAAAAAGGAACGAATTTACGAATCCATTCGAAGCACGTTAAGCAGCGCCATTGTAAGAGACACGGAAAATTACGAATCAACAAACAAAAAAAAAAAGTTACGAATGTACGAATTTTTTCGTTCATTTCGATTTTCGTTATTTTTGAATCTTTGTTCGGTATTTTCGTTGTTTCTGTTTTCGTTTTTCGGATTTTCATTCTTTCGTAGTTTCCTTGTTTCTAATTTAATTATTTCGTATTTTCGTTGTTTTTCATATTCGTTCGTTTCGATAGTTCGTTAGAATTTTTAGTAAACCATTCGTTAATTCGTACGATAACGAATGAACGAATATAACGAATTTGAACGGAAAACGAATTTGGAACTAAACAAAGTGCACATGTCTAGTAATCAGGTAGGCCCACCCCCCCCCCCCCCCCTCCTGCAGCTTCGGAAGGGTAAGTAATTTGTATTTCACCCTAGGCAACCCCCGATTCCACATAAATCTGATATCGAGTGAGCGTAGGGTTGTAAAGAAGGATTTACAGTGGTGTGAAAAAGTGTTTGCCCCCTTCCTCATTTCCTGTTCCTTTGCATGTTTGTCACACTTAAGTGTTTCGGAACATCAAACCAATTTAAACAATAGTCAAGGACAACACAAGTAAACACAAAATGCAATTTGTAAATGAAGGTGTTTATTATTAAAGGTGAAAAAAAATCCAAACCATCATGGCCCTGTGTGAAAAAGTGATTGCCCCCCTTGTTAAAACATACTATAACTGTGGTTGTCCACACCTGAGTTCAATTTCTCTAGCCACACCCAGGCCTGATTATTGCCACACCTGTTCACAATCAAGGCATCACTTAAATAGGAGCTGCTTGACACAGTAAGGTCCACCAGAAGATCCTTAAAAGCTACACATCATGCCGAGACCCAAAGAAATTCAGGAACAATTGAGAAAGAAAGTAATTGAGATCTATCAGTCTGGAAAGGGTTATAAAGCCATTTCCAAAGCGGTATTTCCAAAGAGGTATAAAAGCTTGGGCAATGTGTCCATCTTAAGGGTATTGATCCGCCCAAACCAAGGCAAGGGGGAACCACCCCACTCTTCTAGGTCCTTCCGTATGTGGGAAAGCATGTGGGAGAATAAGTTGGAAAGGTTAGAGGGGATGATGACCCCTAGGTAGGATATTCCCTTTGTCTGCCATTATTTGACCGTAGTGAGGACATCGTGGAGGTAGGGAGGGAAATATTGAGGGCTTCAGTCTTGGTTATGTTGAGTTTGAAATTACTAAAGGAGCCAAACCGACGGAATTCATGGAGAAGGGACGGGAGGGAGGTATGGGGGTCTTGTATATAAACCAGGAGTTCGTCTGCATAAAGGGACAGCTTATGATGGGAGGAGGGTGTTTGGATACCAAGGATGGAGGAGTTCTGCCGGATGACACATGCTAGGTGTTCTATAACGATGACAAATAAAAGGGGGGACCTTGCCGGGTGCCATTGGTAATGTCAAAATGTCAAATGGCTCAGAGGCAGTGCCATTCACCAAAACTTGAGGCAGACAGTTGGGAGTATAGGGACGACTAGGCCTCACTTAACAACGTCCTGGGAGTATTCCAGTCAGGCTTCATGAGGTATATAAATGGCCTACATCTACAGTAATAGAGACAGGAGGGGACTCCGGTTGTCAGACTCCATCTACAAACTGAAATACTATGAGGGGAATTTAATAAAACTGGATCAGCTGTGGCAACCAATCAGATTCAGTCTTCAGCTTGTTCAGTTCAGCTTTGAAAATGAAAGACAGAAGCTGATTGGTTGCTGTGTACAGTGGCTCCCGTAGTGATCAATCCTCCCCAATGATTTGAGGGTAGAATCAGACCGGGTGGGTAAGTACAGAAATGTCTGACTCGGGGCCGTGTTGTGGATCCTGCGGTCATGGAGTCGCTGTGTTGCTTGGGAACAATATTAGTGTCTGATTTGTGAACATCCTTTGAGGTTTCCATGGCAACCAGAAATCACGCCAGGCTTGGAGAGTCAGAGAGAGAGCAAATGATAATAACAGAGGATAGAGGACGGAGCGACCAATCAGAGGACAGGGTTCTAAATGGCAAAATAATAGCTAGGCCTTGAATGGTTGCTAAGGGCAACACAGATACCTTCCATAGCAACACAATATACAAGTATATTATACGAGGGGGAAGGGGATGTATATTATACAGGGGGGTGTATATTTCACAGGGTGGGGGTGTGTATTATACAGGGGGGGATATATGTTATCTAGGGAGGCGGTGTATATTATACGGGGGATGTATATTATACAGGGGTATGTATATTATACAGGGAGGGGGTATATATTATACAGGGAGGGAGTGCATATTATACAGGGAGGGGGTGTATATTATACAGGGAGGGGGTGTATATTATATGGGGGGTGTATAATAAACAGGGAGGGGGGTGTGTACAGTATATCATACTGGGAGGGGGGTGTATATTATACTGGGAGGGGGGTGTATATTATACAGGGAGGGGGGTGTATATTATACGGGGAGGGGATGTATATTATACGGGGAGGGGGGGTGTATATTATACGAGGAGGGGATGTATATTATACGGGAGGGGGGGTGTATATTATGCGGGGAGGGGATGTATATTATACAGGGAGGGGGTGTATATTATACGGGGAGGGGATGTATATTATACGGGAGGGGGGTGTATATTATACGGGGAGGGGATGTATATTATACGGGAGGGGGGTGTATATTATACGGGGAGGGGGTGTATATTATACGGGAGGGGGGTGTATATTATACAAGGGAGGTGTATATTATACGGGGAGGGGATGTATATTATACGGGGAGGGGATGTATATTATACGGGGAGGGGATGTATATTATACGGGAGGGGGGTGTATATTATACGGGAGGGGGGTGTATATTATACAAGGGAGGTGTATATTATACGGGGAGGGGATGTATATTATACGGGAGGGGGGTGTATATTATACGGGGAGGGGATGTATATTATACGGAAGGGGGGTGTATATTATACAAGGGGGGTGTATATTATATGGGGAGGGGATGTATATTATACGGGGAGGGGATGTATATTATATAGGAGGGGGGTGTATATTATACGGGAGGTGGGTGTATATTATACGGGGAGGGGGGTGTATATTATACTGGGAGGGGGGTGTATATTATACGGGGAGGGGATGTATATTATACGGGAGGGGGGTGTATATTATACGGGAGGGGGGTGTATATTATACAAGGGGGGGTGTATATTATACGGGGAGGGGATGTATATTATACGGGGAGGGGGGTGTATATTATACGGGGAGGGGATGTATATTATACGGGAGGGGGGTGTATATTATACGGGAGGGGGGTGTATATTATACAAGGGGGGGTGTATATTATACGGGGAGGGGATGTATATTATACGGGGAGGGGGGTGTATATTATACGGGGAGGGGATGTATATTATATAGGAGGGGGGTGTATATT
This sequence comes from Lithobates sylvaticus, assembly GCA_028564925.1. Classification (NCBI taxonomy): domain Eukaryota; kingdom Metazoa; phylum Chordata; class Amphibia; order Anura; family Ranidae; genus Lithobates; species Lithobates sylvaticus. The sequence goes on from CM053031.1 coordinate 280,776,212, forward strand.
ATACGGGAGGGGGTGTATATTATACGGGGAGGGGATGTATATTATACGGGAGGGGGGTGTATATTATACGGGGAGGGGGGTGTATATTATACGGGGAGGGGATGTATATTATAGGGGAGGGGGGTGTATATTATACGGGAGGGGGGGTGTATATTATACAAGGGGGGTGTATATTATACGGGGAGGGGGGTGTATTTTGTACAGGGGGTGTATATTATAGGAGGAGGGGATGTGAAGTACAGTGATACATACATTATACATATATATTCTACAGGGGGAGGGGATGTATATTATAGGGGGAGGGGATGCATATTATAGGGGGGAGGCGATGTATATTATAGGGAGGGGGTGTATATTATACAGGGAGGGGATGTATATTATACAGTGAGGGGGTGTATATTATACAGGGAGGGGGGTGTATATTATACGGGGAGGGGATGTATATTATACGGGGAGGGGGGGTGTATATTATACGGGGAGGGGATGTATATTATACGGGGAGGGGGGTGTATATTATACGGGGAGGGGATGTATATTATACGGGGAGGGGATGTATATTATACGGGGAGGGGGGGTGTATATTATACGGGGAGGGGATGTATATTATACGGGAGGGGGGTGTATATTATACGGGGAGGGGATGTATATTATACGGGAGGGGGGTGTATATTATACGGGGAGGGGATGTATATTATACGGGGGGGGGTGTATATTATACGGGGAGGGGGTGTATATTATACGGGAGGGGGGTGTATATTATACGGGGAGGGGATGTATATTATACGGGAGGGGGGTGTATATTATACGGGGAGGGGGGTGTATATTATACAAGGGGGGTGTATATTATACGGGGGGGGGTGTATATTATACGGGAGGGGATGTATATTATACGGGGAGGGGATGTATATTATACGGGAGGGGGGGTGTATATTATACGGGAGGGGGGTGTATATTATACATGGGAGGTGTATATTATACGGGGAGGGTATGTATATTATACGGGGAGGGGATGTATATTATACGGGAGGGGGGTGTATATTATACAAGGGGGGTGTATATTATACAGGGGAGGGGATGTATATTATACGGGGAGGGGATGTATATTATATAGGAGGGGGGTGTATATTATACGGGGAGGGTATGTATATTATACGGGAGGGGGGTGTATATTATACGGGAGGGGGGTGTATATTATACAGGGGGGGTGTATATTATACGGGGAGGGGATGTATATTATACGGGAGGGGGGTGTATATTATACGGGGAGGGGATGTATATTATATAGGAGGGGGGTGTATATTATACGGGAGGGGGGTGTATATTATACGGGGAGGGGATGTATATTATACGGGAGGGGGGTGTATATTATACGGGAGGGGGGTGTATATTATACGGGGAGGGGGGTGTATATTATACGGGGAGGGGATGTATATTATACGGGGAGGGGGGTGTATATTATACGGGGGGGGGTGTATATTATACGGGGAGGGGGGGTGTATATTATAGGGAGGGGGGTGTATATTATACAAGGAGGGTGTATATTATACGGGGAGGGGGGTGTATATTATACGGGAGGGGATGGGGGGGGGGGTGTATATTATACGGGGAGGGGATGTATATTATATAGGAGGGGGGTGTATATTATACGGGAGGGGGGGTGTATATTATACAAGGGGGGTGTATTTTGTACAGGGGGTGTATATTATAGGAGGAGGGGATGTGAAGTACAGTGATACATACATTATACATATATATTATACAGGGGGAGGGGATGTATATTATAGGGGGAGGGGATGCATATTATAGGGAGGGGGGTGTATATTATACAGGGAGGGGATGTATATTATACGGGAGGGGGGTGTATATTATACGGGAGGGGGGTGAATATTATACAAGGGGGGGTGTATATTATACGGGGAGGGGATGTATATTATACGGGGAGGGGGTGTATATTATACGGGGAGGGGATGTATATTATACGGGGGGGGGGTGTATATTATACGGGAGGGGGGGTGTATATTATACAAGGGGGGGTGTATATTATACGGGGGATGTATATTATATAGGAGGGGGGTGTATATTATACGGGGAGGGGATGTATATTATACGGGAGGGGGGTGTATATTATACGGGAGGGGGGTGTATATTATTACGGGGGGGGGTGTATATTATACGGGAGGGGGTGTATATTATACGGGGAGGGGATGTATATTATAGGGGAGGGGGGTGTATATTATACGGGGGGGGATGTATATTATACAGGGAGGGGATGGGGGGTGTATATTATACGGGGGGGGGTGTTTATTATACAAGGGGGGTATTATACGGGGATTATACGGGGAGGGGGGGTGTATATTATACGGGGAGGGGATGTGTATATTATACGGGAGGGGAGGGGGGGGGTGTATATTATACGGGAGGGGTGTGTATATTATATGTATATTATAGGGGGGGGTGTATATTATACAGGGGAGGGGATGTATATTAGGGGATGTATATTATACGGGGGAGGGGATGTTATTATACGGGAGGGGGGTGTATATTATACAAGGGAGGGGATGTATATTATACGGGAGGGGGGTGTATATTATACGGGTAGGGGGGGTTATTATACAAGGGGGGGGAATGTATATTATACGGGGGGTGTATATTATACGGGGAGGGGGGTGTATATTATACGGGGAGGGGATGTATATTATACGGGAGGGGGGTGTATATTATACGGGAGGGGGGGGGGGGTGTATATTATACGGGGAGGGGATGTATATTATACGGGGAGGGGGGGTGTATATTATACGGGAGGGGATGTATATTATATAGGAGGGGGGTGTATATTATACGGGGAGGGGGGGGTGTTTATTTTGTACAGGGGGTGTATATTATAGGAGGAGGGGATGTGAAGTACAGTGATACATACATTATACATATATATTCTACAGGGGGAGGGGATGTATATTATAGGGGGAGGGGATGCATATTATAGGGGGGAGGCGATGTATATTATAGGGAGGGGGTGTATATTATACAGGGAGGGGATGTATATTATACAGTGAGGGGGTGTATATTATACAGGGAGGGGGGTGTATATTATACGGGGAGGGGATGTATATTATACGGGAGGGGGGGTGTATATTATACGGGGAGGGGATGTATATTATACGGGGAGGGGGGGTGTATATTATACGGGGAGGGGATGTATATTATACGGGGAGGGGATGTATATTATACGGGGAGGGGGGGGGGTGTATATTATACGGGAGGGGATGTATATTATACGGGAGGGGGGGTGTATATTATACGGGGAGGGGGTGTATATTATACGGGGGGGGGTGTATATTATACGGGAGGGGATGTATATTATACGGGGAGGGGGGGTGTATATTATACGGGGAGGGGATGTATATTATACGGGGAGGGGGGTGTATATTATACGGGGAGGGGATGTATATTATACGGGAGGGGGGGTGTATATTATACGGGGAGGGGGGTGTATATTATACAGGGGGGTGTATATTATAGGGGAGGGGATGTATATATTATACGGGGAGGGGATGTATATTATAGGGGGAGGGGGTGTATATTATAGGGGGAGGGGATGTATATTATACGGGAGGGGGTGTATATTATACGGGAGGGGGGTGGGGGGTGTATATTATACAGGGAGGGGGGTGTATATTATACGGGGAGGGGATGTATATTATACGGGGAGGGGATGTATATTATACGGGAGGGGGGTGTATATTATACGGGAGGGGGGTGTATATTATACATGGGAGGTGTATATTATACGGGGAGGGGATGTATATTATACGGGGAGGGGATGTATATTATACGGGGAGGGGGGTGTATATTATACAAGGGGGGTGTATATTATACGGGGAGGGGATGTATATTATACGGGAGGGGGGTGTATATATATATATTATACAGGGAGGGGGGTGTATATTATACGGGGAGGGGATGTATATTATACGGGAGGGGGGTGTATATTATACGGGAGGGGGGTGTATATTATACAAGGGGGGTGTATATTATACGGGGAGGGGATGTATATTATACGGGGAGGGGGGTGTATATTATACGGGGGGGGGATGTATATTATATAGGAGGGGGGTGTATATTATACGGGAGGGGGGTGTATATTATACGGGGAGGGGATGTATATTATACGGGAGGGGGGTGTATATTATACGGGAGGGGGGTGTATATTATACAAGGGGGGTGTATATTATACGGGGAGGGGATGTATATTATACGGGGAGGGGGGTGTATATTATACGGGGAGGGGATGTATATTATATAGGAGGGGATGCATATTATAGGGAGGGGGTGTATATTATACAGGGAGGGGATGTATATTATACGGGAGGGGGGTGTATATTATACGGGGAGGGGGGTGTATATTATACCGGGAGGGGATGTATATTATATAGGAGGGGGGTGTATATTATACGGGGAGGGGGGGTGTATATTATACAAGGGGGGTGTATTTTGTACAGGGGGTGTATATTATAGGAGGAGGGGATGTGAAGTACAGTGATACATACATTATACATATATATTATACAGGGGGAGGGGATGTATATTATAGGGGGAGGGGATGCATATTATAGGGAGGGGGGTGTATATTATACAGGGAGGGGATGTATATTATACGGGAGGGGGGTGTATATTATACGGGGAGGGGGGTGTATATTATACCGGGAGGGGATGTATATTATATAGGAGGGGGGTGTATATTATACGGGAGGGGGGGTGTATATTATACAAGGGGGGTGTATTTTGTACAGGGGGTGTATATTATAGGAGGAGGGGATGTGAAGTACAGTGATACATACATTATACATATATATTATACAGGGGGAGGGGATGTATATTATAGGGGGAGGGGATGCATATTATAGGGAGGGGGTGTATATTATACAGGGAGGGGATGTATATTATACAGGGAGGGGTGTATATTATATGGGGGGGGTGTATATTATAGGGAGGGGGGTGAAGTACAGTGATACATCCATTATACATACATATTATACAGGGAGAGGGGAGTAGTATATATTATAGGGGAGGGGGGTTTATATTATACTGTATATATACATACATATATTATATATGGATATATACATTACACAGTGACATAGATCAGTCATATATCATAGATCAGACCGTCATATATATATATATATATATAGAGAGAGAGAGATAATACAGGGATATATACATAATATACAGTGATTACATTATACTATGATATAGACATATTACACAGAGTCACACCGCAGTGATGTACTGTGTATACATGGAAGGATTCTGATAGGTTGGGGCTGTACTGTGTATAGAGAAGAAGGCTCTGGTTGGTGGAGAGTGTACATAGCATATTCTCCTATTGGTGGAGGTTGTGCAGTATACTCTCTGATTGGTGGAGGAGGATTATTCTCTCTCCCATCCCCCGACTATATACATCGGGGACAGGGGGAGGGGCACTGAGTAAAAGGCGGGGCTGGACTGTACACCGTAGCAAGGAGAGGGGCGTGTAAAGGTGGGACTGTGATGAAAGGTGGGCGGGGCCTCGGCAGTACACTGAGAGGAGAAGAAGGAGGCGGGGCCATGGCAGACGCGCTGCATGCCGGGAGGCTGCATTGTTCCAGCTGATGCGGCACGGGGTCTCCCGGTCAGCAGGAGCAGGGAGCGGGGCCCATGGCGTTCCCGGGGCCCGGGCGCCCGGTGTGTAGCGGGGTGTTCGGGGGCCTCATCCAGCCTCCGCTGGCACAGAAGTTTTATTGCCACCCCGGGGGCACCAGCGGGGCATCTGTGCCAGCCTCCCCCCTTCCCCCACACCCTGAGCCCGAGCCTGACAGACCCATCGGATACGGGGCCTTCGGGGTGGTCTGGTGAGTATTCTGTAATGACACCCCTCAGATGGTATCCGGGGGGGCTGTGTGTGATCATGTGATCTGTATTGGGGGTGGAGGGGAGCATCAGGTGACCTGAGGGGGGGGGGGTATAGTGGGGACATCAGGTGCCCTGGGGGGTATAGTGGGGACATCAGGTGACCTGGGGGGGGGTATAGTGGGGACATCAGGTGACCTGTGGGGGGGGTATAGTGGGGACATCAGGTGACCTGTGGGGGGTTATAGTGGGGACATCAGGTGACCTGTGGGGGGTATAGTGGGGACATCAGGTGACCTGTGGGGGGTATAGTGGGGACATCAGGTGACCTGTGGGGGGTATAGTGGGGACATCAGGTGACCTGTGGGGGTTATAGTGGGGACATCAGGTGACCTGTGGGGGGGGGTATAGTGGGCACATCAGGTGATCTGTGGGGGGTATAGTGGGGACATCAGGTGATCTGTGGGGGGTATAGTGGGGACATCAGGTGATCTGGGGGGGGTATAGTGGGGACATCAGGTGACCTGTGGGGGGGGGGGGGGGGGGGGGGGTATAGTGGGGACATCAGGTGACCTGTGGGGGGGGTATAGTGGGGACATCAGGTGACCTGTGGGGGGGGTATAGTGGGGACATCAGGTGACCTGTGGGGGGGTATAGTGGGGACATCAGGTGACCTGTGGGGGGGTATAGTGGGGACATCAGGTGACCTGTGGGGGGGTATAGTGGGGACATCAGGTGACCTGTGGGGGGGTATAGTGGGGACATCAGGTGACCTGTGGGGGGGTATAGTGGGGACATCAGGTGCCCTGTGGGGGGGTATAGTGGGGACATCAGGTGCCCTGTGGGGGGGTATAGTGGGGACATCAGGTGACCTGGGGGGGTTATAGTGGGGACATCAGGTGCCCTGGGGGGTATAGTGGGGACATCAGGTGACCTGTGGGGGGTATAGTGGGGACATCAGGTGACCTGTGGGGGGTATAGTGGGGACATCAGGTGACCTGTGGGGGGTATATTGGGGACATCAGGTGACCTGGGGGGGTATAGTGGGGACATCAGGTGACCTGTGGGGTGGGGTATAGTGGGGACATCAGGTGACCTGTGGGGGGGGGGTATAGTGGGCACATCAGGTGACCTGTGGGGGGGGGGGTATAGTGGGGACATCAGGTGACCTGGGGGGGGGGGTATAGTGGGGACATCAGGTGACCTGGGGGGTGGGGTATAGTGGGGACATCAGGTGACCTGTGGGGGGGGGTATAGTGGGGACATCAGGTGACCTGTGGGGGGGGGGGTATAGTGGGGACATCAGGTGACCTGTGGGGGGGGGTATAGTGGGGACATCAGGTGACCTGTGGGGGGGTATAGTGGGGACATCAGGTGACCTGTGGGGGGGGGGGGGTATAGTGGGGACATCAGGTGACCTGTGGGGGGGTATAGTGGGGACATCAGGTGACCTGTGGGGGGTATAGTGGGGACATCAGGTGACCTGTGGGGGGTATAGTGGGGACATCAGGTGACCTGTGGGGGGGTATAGTGGGGACATCAGGTGACCTGTGGGGGGGTATAGTGGGGACATCAGGTGACCTGTGGGGGGGTATAGTGGGGACATCAGGTGACCTGGGGGGGTATAGTGGGGACATCAGGTGACCTGTGGGGGGGTATAGTGGGGACATCAGGTGACCTGTGGGGGGGGTATAGTGGGGACATCAGGTGACCTGTGGGGTGGGGTATAGTGGGGACATCAGGTGACCTGTGGGGTGGGGTATAGTGGGGACATCAGGTGACCTGTGGGGGGGGGGGGGGTATAGTGGGGACATCAGGTGACCTGTGGGGGGGGGGTATAGTGGGCACATCAGGTGACCTGGGGGGTGGGGTATAGTGGGCACATCAGGTGACCTGTGGGGGGGGGTATAGTGGGGACATCAGGTGACCTGTGGGGGGGGTATAGTGGGGACATCAGGTGACCTGTGGGGGGGGGGTATAGTGGGCACATCAGGTGACCTGTGGGGGGGGGGGGGGTATAGTGGGCACATCAGGTGACCTGTGGGGGGTATAGTGGGGACATCAGGTGATCTGGGGGGGTATAGTGGGGACATCAGGTGACCTGTGGGGGGGGGGGTATAGTGGGCACATCAGGTGACCTGTGGGGGGGGGGGGGGTATAGTGGGGACATCAGGTGACCTGTGGGGGGGGTATAGTGGGGACATCAGGTGACCTGTGGGGGGGGTATAGTGGGGACATCAGGTGACCTGTGGGGGGGGGGTATAGTGGGCACATCAGGTGACCTGTGGGGGGGTATAGTGGGCACATCAGGTGACCTGTGGGGGGGGTTCCAAGTAATTTTCTACCAAAAATACTGATTTTAACTGTAAGAAAGAAATGTCAGAAAAAGGTTGCGACTTTAAAGCGGAGCTCCGCCCACCGCTGCGAAACTGAATAGCCAGCAGCTACACATACTGCAGATGTTGGCTTAATAATCGGACACTTCCCTGTCCTGGAGTCCAGCGCAGCTGGCGGGTGCTGCCATTGTGGGTAAGGGTACCCGGCAGTGTAGCCTTTCAGATTCATGGCGGGAACCCTACTGCGCATGCGCAACGCTCCGCTCCTCTCTCCTACTGGCCCAGCAACAGGGGGAGGAGGAGGGGGCCGTGACGTCAATATCTGCGGCTGTGGCTCCCGGAACTGGGTATCCTGACCCCCCCCGCCCCCCCCCCCCCCCCCCTGTGCCAATCATGACACCGGAGGGGGGAAACGAATGAGCGGAAGTTCTTTTGATCTAAGAAGGAAAAGTTCCAATGTCTCTAGTTCTCTACTAGAGGAGAATGTTGTGGAAAGCTTGGCAGACTGACGGCCCGTATTCTCCTGACAGCTGAGTGAGTGGAGAACTCTCTATACTTGTTACATGAATGAGACGTTCTGCATGGAGATGGTGAGGGGGGGGGGGGGGGGGGGTTGAATTGAGATCACGATTTTTAACAATTAATGGTGCAGCTCCACCCCGCAGTATGGAGGGGACTCGGCTGTAGATGTTTTCAGAGCTCTGTGGGTCTCTCTGATAGGACATAATCTGCTCTGTATGAACTTTGTATGTTAGTGGGGTGTCCTGGCTGCTTGCGGTGGTCTGCACCCTGGACTGGTGTGGTAGGTTGGAGGGTGCCCGGGGTTGTTAGGAGGGAGGCGTGCGGAGTGCCCGGGGTTGTTAGGAGGGAGGCGTGCTGAGTGCCCGGGGTTGTTGGGAGGGAGGCGTGCGGAGTGCCCGGGGGTTGTCGGGAGGGAGGCGTGCGGAGTGCCCGGGGGTTGTCGGGAGGGAGGCGTGCGGAGTGCCCGGGGGTTGTCGGGAGGGAGGCGTGCGGAGTGCCCGGGGGTTGTCGGGAGGGAGGCGTGCGGAGTGCCCGGGGGTTGTCGGGAGGGAGGCGTGCGGAGTGCCCGGGGGTTGTCGGGAGGGAGGCGTGCGGAGTGCCCGGGGGTTGTCGGGAGGGAGGCGTGCGGAGTGCCCGGGGGTTGTCGGGAGGGAGGCGTGCGGAGTGCCCGGGGGTTGTCGGGAGGGAGGCGTGCGGAGTGCCCGGGGGTTGTCGGGAGGGAGGCGTGCGGAGTGCCCGGGGGTTGTCGGGAGGGAGGCGTGCGGAGTGCCCGGGGGTTGTCGGGAGGGAGGCGTGCGGAGTGCCCGGGGGTTGTCGGGAGGGAGGCGTGCGGAGTGCCCGGGGGTTGTCGGGAGGGAGGCGTGCGGAGTGCCCGGGGTTGTCGGGAGGGAGGCGTGCGGAGTGCCCGGGGGTTGTCGGGAGGGAGGCGTGCGGAGTGCCCGGGGGTTGTTGAGAGGGAGGCGTGCGGAGTGCCCGGGGTTGTTGGGAGGGAGGGAGGGAGGCGTGCGGAGGGGTGGTGAGGAGGGTTGGGTGCCGGGGGGGTTGTTGGGAGGGAGGCGTGCGGAGTGCCCGGGGGTTGTCGGGAGGGAGGCGTGCGGAGTGCCCGGGGGTTGTCGGGAGGGAGGCGTGCGGAGTGCCCGGGGTTGTCGGGAGGGAGGCGTGCGGAGTGCCCGGGGGTTGTTGGGAGGGAGGCGTGCGGAGTGCCCGGGGGTTGTTGAGAGGGAGGCGTGCGGAGTGCCCGGGGTTGTTGGGAGGGAGGCGTGCGGAGTGCCCTGGGGTGGTTATGAGGGACGCGTGCCCGGGGGTTGTTGGGAGGGAGGCGTGCGGAGTGCCCGGGGGTTGTTGGGAGGGAGGCGTGCGGAGTGCCCGGGGTTGTTGGGAGGGAGGCGTGCGGAGTGCCCTGGGGTGGTTATGAGGGACGCGTGCCCGGGGGTTGTTGGGAGGGAGGGAGGGAGGCGTGCGGAGTGCCCGGGGGTTGTTGGGAGGGAGGCGTGCGGAGTGCCCGGGGGTTGTTGGGAGGGAGGCGTGCGGAGTGCCCGGGGGTTGTTGGGAGGGAGGCGTGCGGAGTGCCCGGGGGTTGTTGGGAGGGAGGCGTGCGGAGTGCCCGGGGGTGGTTATGAGGGACGCGTGCCCGGGGGTTGTTGGGAGGGAGGGAGGGAGGCGTGCGGAGTGCCCGGGGGTTGTTGGGAGGGAGGCGTGCGGAATGCCCGGGGTTGTTGGGAGGGAGGCGTGCGGAGTGCCCGGGGTTGTTGGGAGGGAGGCGTGCGGAGTGCCCGGGGTTGTTGGGAGGGAGGCGTGCGGAGTGCCCGGGGTTGTTGGGAGGGAGGCGTGCGGAGTGCCCGGGGTTGTTGGGAGGGAGGCGTGCGGAGTGCCCGGGGTTGTTGGGAGGGAGGCGTGCGGAGTGCCCGGGGTTGTTGGGAGGGAGGCGTGCGGAGTGCACGGGGTTGTTGGGAGGGAGGCTTGCGAAGTGCCCGGGGTTGTTGGGAGGGAGGCGTGCGGAGTTCCCGGGGTTGTTGGGAGGGAGGCGTGCCCTGGGGTGGTTATGAGGGACGCGTGCCCGGGGGTTGTTGGGAGGGAGGCGTGCGGAGTGCCCGGGTGTTGGCATATGAAAACAACTGGCAGAGATCGGTTTCAGATCGGCATTTGTATTTTTAGCAATACTAATTATCCGAAGCGGTTGCTGTGTGACACCCGGGGTCGGTGTGGCTGATGGGATAGTCTGTGGTGGGCACACAGTGTTGATAACTGACGTTTCCCACCCGTCATTGCCTAATCTCATGACGTCTGTGAGGATTGAAGGTTGGTGTGTGGCCGGTGCTGTCCCTGGCAGTGTCCTTGTGAGGTCCCATTTCCCAGTCAGTGTTATCAGTTCCCATGGCAGGCAGATATCCTTCATTCTGGAGTTTGTGTGATTTGGTTTTTCTGTGGTCTGAGTGCCGGAGTGCCCCTCCGCTTCCAAATATCAGACATTTAACCCCCACACATCGTCCGAGACCAAACCACCCACAAAGTGATGGGTGGAGCTAGTCAGCTTCTGACTTCTATTGTTCACATACTTCAACAGTGATCTCTCCCTGCCGTAATTCCAGTACAGGGATGGTGGGAACCCCTCATTATGGGCACAGCAGGTGTACAGACCCAGGAACTCAGCACAGGGATGGTGGGAGCCCCTCATAATGGGCACAGCAGGTGTACAGACCCGGGAACTCGGCACAGGGCTGGTGGAAACCCCTCATAATGGGCACGGCGGGTGTACAGACCTCTGCTCATTATACTTTATGTAATATGTGTTGTGAAGGACGGCACGTTTGATGCAATGTCACAATACATTGCACAGTTTACTGTTGTGTTTTTTTTTTCCGCTTTATTGAAATTTCACAAAATTACATTTCACTCAACTCGGCAACACAACGCGCTCCGGTGACGTGCAGTGCGCTCCGGTGACGTGCAGTGCGCTCCGGTGATGTGCAGTGCGCTCCGGTGACGTGCAGTGCGCTCCGGTGCAGTGCGCTCAGGTGACGTGCAGTGCGCTCAGGTGACGTGCAGTGCGCTCAGGTGACGTGCAGTGCGCTCAGGTGACGTGCAGTGCGCTCAGGTGACGTGCAGTGCGCTCAGGTGACGTGCAGTGCGCTCAGGTGACGTGCAGTGCGCTCAGGTGACGTGCAGTGCGCTCAGGTGACGTGCAGTGCGCTCCGGTGACGTGCATCACGCTGTGTACACAGCTGTATTTTTATGCAGCACCTCAGTGTATCATTGTGGTGTGAACGGGGCATGTAGAAAACAGTTGTCTTCTGTGTGTCCTGCGTCTGCACTCATCGCGGGTCAATGGACGGGGTGTGAATGAGCCCCGTAACTCCACATCTCATTCCAATTTTGCAGTCTGTGCCCGGCTCCTGGGAATAACCCAGTGCTGGTTTAAACACGGGTGCCAGGTGTGTCCTGTACTGGGTGTACCACATGGGGGTGCTGGCTGTTTTTCTTGTTAGGTGTCAGTACGTGGGGGGGGGGGTGTGGGCAAAGGGTAGCAAGAAGATAAGTGCCCCTTGTATGCGGTGACAATAGCTGTTGCAGATCTGTAATTGTTGTTTTATTTGTACTCGGCAGGTCAGTGACGGACCCTCGCGATGGCAAACGTGTCGCCCTCAAGAAGATGCCAAATGTCTTCCAGAACCTGGTGTCTTGCAAACGGGTCTTCAGGGAGCTGAAAATGCTCTGCTTCTTCAAACACGACAATGTAAGGAGCGAGCGGTGCCCACTGTGCCTCCATGGGGTGTTTGGTGCCAGCTTGGGTGTGTAGACGATCATAGCATTGGCAGTCTGTGATGGGTTCAGGTTGGCACTTCTGAGCATCTTATACACAGGGGAAAAAAATACCATATAAAGCAAAGAAATAAGAGCTTGTGTCTGATGATTCTGGGAGCCCTTTAATTGGGTCAGGATGTGCAGGGCTGGTAGGACGGGCTCCCGTATCAGATGGTGCTGTGATTGGTTGCACAGTTGTGACATCATTGGGAGCCTTGTCCAACCTGCCCTATGCCTGGACCGGCACCCGGCTCAGCTACTCCCGCCCCCTCCACAGCCCATACTTTTTTATTCTTTTCACATATACATTTTATTATTAAATCAAATTTGGTGGCATTATTTATATTTTACACATTTTTAGTGCCACACTGATTAAAAATAAGATTAGGGATACATATAGTGTTGGCAGCTTGGTCCATATTTTTTAGCTCACGGGCTTTACAGTCCATTAATATTTGTTGGTTGGCTCCTGCTCTCTCTGTGCTGCTTCCCTAAACTTTTGGTCTTCACAGGAAAGAGTGGATAGTGTATTCTCCAGCCAGTCTATTATCTTGGAGGGGGGAGGAGGGGGAGTGCCTTACGATCCTAGTCTATGGGGCTGTGTGTTTCTCTTGATGTACAGTGCATCCGCAAAGTATATTATAACAAAATGTGAGAGAATTGTTATGTTTACAGCCTTGTTCCAAAATGGATTAAATTCATTATTGTCCAAACAATACCCCATAATGACAACGTGAAAGAAATTTGTTTGAAATCTTTGAAAATGTATTAAAAATACAAAAAATACCATGTACACAAGTATCGCAGGCTCCTCCCCCATGTACACAAGTATCGCAGGCTCCTCCCCCATGTACACAAGTATCGCAGGCTCCTCCCCCATGTACACAAGTATCGCAGGCTCCTCCCCCATGTACACAAGTATCACAGGCTCCTCCCCCATGTACACAAGTATCACAGGCTCCTCCCCCATGTACACAAGTATCACAGGCTCCTCCCCATGTCCATAAGTAGTCACAGCCTTTGCTCAATACTTTGAAGCTCCTTTGGCACCAATTACAGCCTCAAGTCTTGTTGAGTATGATGCTACAAGCTTGGCACTTCTATTTTTGGGCAGTTTCTCCCATTTATTCTTTGGAGGACCTCCCAAGCTCCATCAGGTTGGATGGGGAGCGTCGGGCCACAGCCATTTCTTTTTACATTATGTTGTGTTTTTTTTTTTTTTTATTGGTTGAACTAGATGGACTTTGTCTTTTTTCAACCTGACTATGTAGCACAACTCTAGTCCCTGCATGCACATAGGACACTGCAAGGAAGCCACCCTGAACCAGGAAACCTGGGGCAGCAGTTGTAGCACCGGCTCAAACTGGGACCTAGGCGAGGCTTAAAAGATAAAGAATCCGCATACTCAAAGTGATTAAATCTGCTGCTTAAAAAACGAGGGTGGAATATCACTTCAAGTGCCACACCACATGTTAATAGTTCAGATACTATTTTATTCCAGTATGTAGTTGTAATATCAAGAGGCGAAACCAGCTGCTGATGGGACCTGTGCCTAGTATTATACTGGTATATATACCACCAACGTTGTGCCCCCCAACACAGAGCATTTACATGATCATTTTGAGCCCTGATGAAGGCATTTTTGGACTCCTTGAAACGCGTTGACTATCTCTTTTGATCTTCTTCTGCAACAGCTGGAGGTCCGCTAGTTTGAGACCCATGGTTTAAAGGGTTTGTTAACCCACTGGGTTAAAATTGCATAATCCTCTTTGTATTCATGTAATGTGCCCTGTGTCTATGCCTTATAAAAATAACGCTGCAATATACCTCTTTATACCGTCTCTCTCCTCTCTCGGCCTGACAGCTGCAGTGGGCGGGGCCGAGGATCCGATGCTGACGTCAGAGAGATATATATATATATATATATATATATATATATAATAATTTATTAAAGGGGGAAGTATAAAAAATTAGAGCGTGATCGCACACAGAAGCGAAATGCATACGTACATCGTTCCCTCATATGTAAATAGCGTTCAAACCACACATAAGGTATTGCCGCAAATATTAGAGTGAGAGCAATACTTCTAGCACTAGACCTCCTCTGTAACTCTAAACGTGTAACCTGTAAAAAAATTTGAAAGTCTTGCCTATGGAGATTTTTAAGTACCAAAGTTTCTTGCCATTCCATTAGTGTGCGCAATTTTAAAGCGTCACAGGTTGGGTATAATCTATTTACTCGGCGTAACACCATCTTTCACATTATACAAAAAATGGGCTAACTTTACTGTTTTTTTGGGTGTTGTTTTTTTTTTTTTTATTATTATTTATTTATTTTTTTCCAAAAAAAAACACGTTTGAAAAATTTCTGCGCAAATGCAGTGTGACCTAAAATGTTGCAACAACCGACATTTTATTCCCTAGGATCTCTGTTTAAAAAAATAAATAAAATCTATATGTTTGGGGGTTCATTTTTTTTTTTTTTTTTTTCCTAGAAAAAAACATGATTTTTACATATAGGAGCGAAGTGGCAGAATTGGCCCGGATGGGAGGTGGTTAAGGTCCCTTCCCCTGTGGTTGTTGAGGTCCCCTCCTTTCTTTCTTCTTTCTCCTTTCTCCTTTCTCCTTTCTTTCTCCTTTCTTTCTCCTTTCTTTCTCCTTTCTTTCTCCTTTCTTTCTCCTTTCTTTCTCCTTTCTTTCTCCTTTCTTTCTCCTTTCTTTCTCCTTTCTTCTTTCTTCTTTCTTCTTTCTTCCTTTCTTCCTTTCTTCCTTTCTTCCTTTCTTCCTTTCTTCCTTTCTTCCTTTCTTCTTTCTTCTTTTCTTCTTTTCTTCTTTTCTTTCTTTTTTTTTTTTTTTAGGATGTGGCCCTCCCTCTTACAGGGGTTATGTTGTGGTTTTGTTATTTTTGCTTTTACAAACACTTTAAACTGACTGGTTGTTACTGATCACCTGTAATCTATACCCCATTTGTGTTTCATACTGTCGCATTGAATAAGCCAGACTGTGCTCATAGTATTATTGAATGTATAAGTGGAGACCACTATGACTGACTATGACCCGTCTTGTTTTCAAGGTTCTCTCCGCCCTGGATATCCTGCAGCCCCCTCAGATCGACTGCTTCGAAGAGATGTATCCTTTTTATGAGAACAAAGCATTGTGTGGAGATTTATGTAAATGACGTGCGTTGCTTGGCCTCCGGTTTGTGGATTCAGAAGGCCGGGTCACCTACACGGGGTGGGACTGACCATTTTAGATGGCTGTAATAAGGATCAGTCCATCCAAATTTGGTGAAAACAAATGCTTTAAAGCGGAAGTAAACCGCAACCAAAAAAATAATAATTGGGCAGTTTAAGTCATAATATGCTAGTATGTACCAGATACTAGCACATTATGACCGATTTACCTGAAAAGAGAGCCCCCCCCCCCCCCAGCAGGGCGCTGTTGCTGCTAAAGGCGCTTCAATCTTCACCTGGTTTTCTTTCTGGGTTCACGGGCTTCAGCTATCTGATTGGCCGAGCCAGCGATGATGTCACGTCCACTCATGTGTGGGAGTCGCTGTTTACAGCAGGACTCTCAGGGAATGGCAATCTCCTGAATGGCGCACGTTTAGGAGATATTTACAGTACCTATAGGTAAGTCTTATTATAAGCCTATATTACCTATAGGTGAAATTCATACAGGGGGGGGGGGGGTGTTTACTCCCACTATAATTATTACAGCATTAGTGGATGACTGTTAGGCTCCATTCACACTAGCGCGTTTTTCGATGCATTTTTGTGCTTCTGCGTTTTTGGAAAGGGTCGGGGACTTTTTTTTCATGCAAAATGCAGCGTTTTGCATGTAATAGAAGTCAATGGACCCGCATCCAAAACGCAAGTGCCGCAATTTGCGTTTTGCGTTGTTTTTTTTTTTTTTACAAAAGGCCTTTTTTTTTTTTTTTTTTTTTGTGGTAAAAGATGATAAAAATATTTATTGCAGAAATGTTTTTAACCACTTCAATACAGGCATACCCCACTTTTAAGTACACAATGGGGTTTATTTACTAAAGCTGGAAAGTGCAAAATCAGGCTCACTTCTGCATAGAAACCAATGAGCTTCCAGGTTTTATTACCAAATCTTAAATTGAACAAGCTGGGGTTAGTAGCTCAATGAGCTTCTAACCTCAGCTTGTTCAATTTAAGCTTTGGTAATAAAACCTGGAAGCTGATTGGTTTCTATGCAGAAGTGAGCCTGATTTTGCACTTTCCAGCTTTAGTAAATAAACCCCATTGTGTACTTTAAAAACTTTTTTTTTTTTTTTCAGCTTTCGTCGCTGTCGCACTTTGAATGACAATTGCAACACTGTACCCAAACTAATTTTTTATTTTTTTCCACACACATAGAGGTTTCTAATAGAGGTATTTAATCACCACTGGGGTTTTTATTTTTTGCTAAATAAAGGAAAAAAAGATAAAAAAAAAAAATAAAAACTTTTTTTTTTTTTTTTTTTGTTATAACATTTTGCAAAAAAATTTTGTTCATAAATTTAGGTCAAAATGTATTCTGCTGCATTTCTTTGGAGAAAAAAAACCAAATCAGTGTGTCTGTAGGAAAGTTATAGAGCCCACAAACTATGGTATATATCCAAAAAAACTGATCAATCCTGATGGACTATCTAATTTCTTGAGGCTAGGATAGTACAGACCCCCCCTCTCTTTTGGAAAGTAGACTGTTCAACGTATTTAGTAGGAGGCATGGTGAGGGTTTTTTTTTTTTTTTTTTTTTTTTTTTTTTTTTTTTAAGTTGTAATTTTTTTATTGATTTATTTTTTGTCACAATGTTTTGGAAAATTAAGAAATAAAAAAAAATAAAACAACAAACCACTATTAGTATTAGTAGTATATTAGTTTATGCAGTGACCATGGCAACACTATACTACTCTAGGGAGGTGATCAGGTTTTTTTAATTTATTTTTTACATTGCTTATAACGGTGAATTTCACTTTTTTTAAATTTTTTTTTTTTTATAAGCAACTTTTTTTTTTTTTTTTTTTTTTTTTCTTCTGAATGAAGTCTATTGATTCAGTGTTTACTATTGTGATTAGCTGTTATTGGCCACAGCTAATCGCAGATGGGCTGTGACTGGCGTTGTCTCTACCATGTGATCACTGTGACCAATCACAGATCAACCACCTTAGAGTGTAAGCTCCTTGAGGGCAGAGACTGATGTGAATGTGAGATCTGTGTGTGTGTGTGTGTGTGTGTATATATATATATATATACACACACACATTGCATAAATTGACAGCGCTATAGAAGTACCTGCAATAAAAAAACGCAATAGTACACAATAAATGGCATGTATGGAAGCCGTCCATTGTGTACAATTGTCATGTTATCTGCTGCGATTGATTAGTATGGTACTGGCAGCGGGCCGGTACACTGATCTGGCATTGGGCTATGTTCGGTGGCCACAGCGGGTGACAGATCATGCCACAGCGTGGCCCGTTCTGAAGAGGATGTAAAGTGACGCCCACCCAGAATGGCGAATGTCCTGCCCACCCTATAGTAAAATGACAAGGTGTTAAAGTGGAATTCCATCTATACATCTAACATGCTTAAATTCTGTCCCCCCTCCTTACACGTTTGCTAAATAATCTGTAAGAATTGCTTCGGTCACGTGAACCGGCTCCCCTGTGTCAGCCAGCAGGGGGGAGGAGGGAGCACCGACAACAGATGGGCCATTGATGTCTATGGGTGATGTCACCCCTCCAGGCACTACCTTAAGTGCTCCCTCCTCTCCCAAGCGGCTGAATAGGCAAGTATATAAATCTTTCTTGCACAGGTTAGTCAGCATAGGTGTTCGGAGGGGGGGAGCGGACAGTTTTAAGGCTAGTTGGGTGTAAGCTGGGATTCCACTGATTGTTTCATGAGACAAAATACCTGTGTGAGAAGCCTTAGATGGAAGCCGTGTTCCGTTTTTAGGGTCAGTGCTGTTGCGTTTCAGTGTCGCTGTCCCAAATGGCGTTTTTGTTTTTGCTCTCTCTCTCCCTCTATCCAGTCGTTATGATCTTTGACTTTCTGGCCTCATCAGATATGTGATCACAGAGCTGATGCAGACTGACCTGCACAAGGTGATCGTGTCCCCACAGCCGCTGAGCGCCGACCATATCAAGGTCTTCCTGTACCAGATTCTGCGAGGTGAGCGGTGCCGGAGGCCACAAGTGTGTTTTATTCCTGATTTTATAATGGGATTATGCTGATATACTGACCACAGCTGTGCCTCCTGCTTTCCTTCATTTCCTGTCCATAGATTGGGTGTCACAGGGACAGGAAGTGATGGGGAATCTTTTCAGTAGAGCCTCAGACTGCAGTCTAATTTTGGTTAAAAAAAATAAATGAATTGAATTTGGGCTTTATAGGCATTCATGTATGTGAACTGCATTCCTTGTAAAAGAGAATACCGTTCAGCTGGTCTTGTGACTCGGGTACTACTTCCAGACTGCAGAGCCAGCTCTGTGACCTCCCTTTACCCCACTGCAGTACAGATGGGTCACAGCTCCTCGTGTCGTCTTCTAGTGAATGGGGCGCGGTGTGTTCTGGGAACTGTGTGTGTCCCACAACACAGCGCGCCCCATTCGCAAAGCGCTGCACGACTCGCGCATGCGCAGTAGGAAACGGGCAGTGAAGCCGCAAGGCTCCACTGCCTGTTTCCCTTCGTTGGAATGGCGGCGCCGGGAACCAAGAGCCGAGGGACGGTCGGTCTCCGGGGGGGGGGGGGGGGGGGTGCGACATCGCGGGCACCCAGGACAGGCAAGTCTGCTTATTACAAGTCAGCAGCTACAGTGTTTGTAGCTGCTGACTTATAATTTTTTTTTATTTTTCCCGGCTCTTTTCCCTCCCCCTTTTAATTAAGGTCTCCATTCGCTTTGCTCCTGTCAGCGTCTAGTGACCTGTCAGGCCTTGTAGCGCCACTCTGAGCAAGAGTGCGGTATGCTTCCTGGTACTCAGAAATGGGGGTGTAGGCATCAAATCTCGCACTTCCAGAGCAGTGGTGGCTGGTGGTATATTTCTGGGGGGGGCAGCAAACAGTACAGCCGCTTCCTGATTGGCCACTGAGGCGAATCAGTATTCATTCACTGTTGTCACACAACTGGGTGGGATCGGGGCGCAACGCTCTGCGTCCCGAGTCAACATTTTATTTATTTATTTTTTTTTTTAAGCCGGTTAGAGCCTTTGGCTCTAATCATGTGCTTAAAAAAAAAAAAAAAAAAAAAATAAAAATAAAAAACCCAGATTGGAATCCATGCCTCCAGCGCCCGCGTGTAAATTAGGGGGCCGGGCACATGGATAGGGGGGCAGTGCCCGTGCGCCCTGTATGGACAGGCCGCCACTGATCCAGAGGTGCCAATAGAAATGGTTAAGTGTATATGACGGCCTCCACTAGTGCTGCTCCACTGACCATGGCACTGACACACGTTTTTACTCTGCCCACGGGGACGAAATGTGCCAGAGAACATGGTAAGTGAAACAGCGTTATCTGAGGTTGTCACATACACTTTACATAGATCAGGCCGGGTGAGCTGCGCCTTAAACCCTTCTTTTTTTTTATCTTTTTTTATTTATTTTTTATTACTAGCAAGCATCTAGTGTTGGATTGGCAGCATTGTGCAATGCCAGTGGGCCCTACACTACCAGCCCTATCCAGTCTGAGACCTGTTGTATAATAGGAAGCGAATATGAATACAGATTAAAGTGATTGTAAGGGCTCGTTTTTGTTAGTTAAAAAAAAAAACATATCGTGCTTGCCTCCACTCTGCAGCTCGTTTTGCGCAGAGTGGCGCCGCTCTGCGTCCTCTGGGGTCCCCCAGCGGCTCCTCCTCTCATCAGATACACCCTAGGAGAAGCGCTCTCCGCGGAGGTTACCTTCCGAGTCCAGCATCCATAGCCACTGAATGTATGACTCGGCCCCCCCCCCCGGTCATTGGATTTGATTGACTGCAGCGGGAACCAATGGCAGTGCTGCTATTGATCTATTCAATCAAGAGACAGGAACCTTGTGCAAAGAGACCCACCAGGTCAAGTTCCAGGGCTCAGGTAAGTAAAACGGGGGGGAGGGGGGGGGGGCGTGTCACTGGCAGGTGTTTTTTTTTTTTTTTTTTTTTTTTTTTTTTTTTTTTCACCTTCATGCATAGGATGCAAGGTGCCTAGCTTTATTTTACAGTGCATTTTACTGATCACATTTGAGGATTTTAGCTGTAATTTATGTGTCTGAATGATGGTGGGTGGGAGAAAAATGGAGGCGGGGCCATTTTAGGACCAATCGTAATTTATTTTTATGAATAACCAGAAGATGAGTAATTGCTATGGAGCACCTGAACTGACATTTAACCCCCCTCCTTTTTTTTGTCCCCGCAGGACTGAAGTACTTGCACTCCGCTGGGATCCTGCACAGAGACATTAAGCCAGGAAACTTACTGGTCAACAGCAACTGTGTGCTGAAGGTGCGATTTTATTTATTTATTTATTTTTTTTATTTTTTTTTCCCCAACTTCCGTCCTCAAGTACCCCCAACAGGCCATGTTTTGTGAATTTCTTTTGGATAAAATAGCTGTCCAAAATACCAAACCATTGACTCTGATTTAAAGTGGTTGTAACCCCTTACAACACACTTTCACCTACAGGTAAGCTTGGATTAAAGTGGTGGGACACCCTGAAAAAGGAAACTTGAGAAAATGTTAGTAACAATTTAAAAAAAAAAAAAAATAATAATAATTTTTTTTTTTTTTTTTTACTTACCAGAAATGGCGGTTGCTAGGCAGATCGTCCTAATCTGCCTCCTCCAGCGCCGCGGTGATCTTCTCTTCTTCCGTCTTCAGGTGAATGGGGCGCAGTGTGTTGTGGGTCCCACAACACACTGCGTTCCCCATTCACGAATAAGACTCGCGCATGCGCAGTAGGCTGCGCGTCGACTCGCACATGTGCAGTGGGAAACGAGAAGCCGTTTCCCTTACTGAGGATGGCGGCGCTGGATCCGGATAGCCGAGGGACATCTCGGCCTCCATTACCGACATCGCGGGCGCCCTGGGAGGGTAAGTGTACTTTTTAAAAGTCAGCAGCGACTTTTTTTTTTTTTTTTTTTTTAGCTGCTGACTTTTAAAAAAAACTATTTTTTAGGTGAAACCCCGCTTTAAGGCTTACCTGTAGGTGCTGTAAATATCTCCCTAAACCTCCACGATTTAGGAGATATTTACAATTCCCCGTACAAGGATTCTTTCTGCGCATTGGCGCATGCGTACTTTAGAAAAGTCACGGCGTGCCGTCTTCATTAAAGGACGTGACTGGCGGCGCACGCGCGGGAGTGACGTCATGCGACTCCAGCCAGTCACAGAGCCGGAGTCCGCGACCCCGGAAGGAAGATGGACGCTTCCAGCCGGCGAGGAAATCGGGGCTGGCTCCTGTGTCGGGTAAGTGACACATAATGGGCATGCGATGCATAGTAGCCCATTATGCTTTACCTTTGCAGGGAAACAAAGAGGAAGTAAACCCTCTTTAAAGTACCTGTGCAAGATAAAGGAAAACCTGCAAACATGGCCTGTTGGGGATACTTGAGGACTGAGGTTGAGAACCACTGATGTAGACTGAACTGTCATAGGAGAGGTGCCCAGTGCATTGTACACTATCCACTCAACCTCCAGAAGTTTTACCACTTTACCCGTCATGCCCGGGCCATTTTCTTGTTTTTGTGGCACTGCGCTACTTTAACTGACAATTGCTCGGTCATGCAACGCTCTACACAAACTAAATTTTATATAATTTGTTTCCCACAAACAGAGCTTTCTTCTGGTAGTATTTGATCACCTCTCGTATAATTAAATGCATGGTTGCTAATTGTGATGTGTGGAGTAGAAATGTAATTTAATTGTGAATTTGTTTTCTACAATATATCTTGTCTAACAGCAGGAGGGTCGTAGTTTTGAGGATCCCTGCTTGCCAACCCACTCAGATGATGTACTGCGAACATGCGGCACAACAGCATACCTGTACATTCTGGTGTACTTCCTGCTTTGGCGGCGCGCGCATGCTCGTACCACCTGCTGACCCATGCTGTGATTGGACACGGCACGAGTTTGTCAACAGATTTCAGCCAATCATTTTGGCTGAAACTTGCTGATCAACTGTGTCCTAATCACAGCAGAGTTCTGTGTGTTTACAAACGCACATAACTGTGTACAGGGAACAGCGATCTGGCTGTTTGTTCTCCCTGAAAAGTATGGAGGAAAAAACGGCCAGATCAGAAAGTAAAAGCTGCACATGTTACACACATGTTAGGTTGGGATGGTTACCATTTGTTTGTACATTAACCCCTTGGTTACCCCTCGATGTTAACCCCCAGCCAGTGTCTTTAGTACAGTATTATCACTGTATTAGTGTCACTAGTGATGTCGGTGTCCCAGCCAGTGTTTTAGTGTGGTGGGCAATCTGGAACTATCACAGTGACACTATAAGTCGTTGATCACCGCCGTTACTGGTATAGTGCCATAGCACTGTAAATTCCAGTATATATACCATAGTTTGTAGGTGCTATAACTTTGGTTTTGTGTATGTATGTGTGTATATATATATATATATATATATATATATATATATATATATATATATATATATATATATATATATATATATATATATATATATATATATATATATTATATATATATATATATATATATATATATATATATTTTTTATGCACCATAAAAAATATTGTGGGTTTGTATATTTATTATTATTAAACAAAAAAAACAATTTGGTGAACAAGTACCACCAAAAGAAAACTATTTGTGTAAAAGATAGATCTATAAATAAATAATTTGGGCACAGTGTTGCATGACCGCACAATTGCCAGTTAAAGTATGCCCCTTTTTAAAAAAAAAATTAAGTCAGCAGCTTAATAATCAAACACTTACTTGTCCCAGGGTCCAGCGTAGCGGGGAAACGAAGCCCCGCTCGTTCCCCACTCTGCTCGGCGGCACCAGAATTCTTACTTCACAGCCGGGCACCCACTGCGCATGCGGCGCTGCCCGTCATGATACGCCGCGCAGTCATCTGGGACACGTGACTGACTGTGCCGAGGAGAAGTGAAGTGATGTCACCAGCCCGGGCACTGAAGGAGGCAGACTGAGGGACCCCCTTCTTCTTTTTTATTTTAGGAATTTTAAGCAATTTTATTTATTTATTTTTGGGGGGGGCACCACTTTAAATGGCAAAAAATGGCCTGGTCTTATAGGGGGGTAAAACCTTCCGAAAGTCAGGTGCTTAAACTTGATGAATCTGTTGTTGTTGTTGTTGTTGTTGTTGTTTTTTTCTTTGGACTAACTTTGCCCAGTAACTGATTGGCTCCATCCGCACATCCCACCTGTCTCTAATCTACCTGCTTTTCCTCCGTGTCTCTGCGCAGATCTGTGACTTCGGTTTGGCTCGGGTAGAGGAACTGGATGAGTCTCAGCACATGACCCAGGAAGTGGTGACCCAGTACTACCGGGCCCCGGAGATCCTTATGGGAAGCCGGCATTACCAAAACGCCATTGATATCTGGTCCGTGGGCTGTATCTTCGCTGAGCTGCTGGGGAGGAGGATCCTGTTCCAGGCCCAAAGCCCCATCCAACAGGTATGAGTGGTGCCGCGATCAGAGTTCAGCCTTCGTTTATTCCACATGGGACCTTACAACACTCCTGTTTTTTAACGTTTTGTTTTTTTTTGGGCCCCCCCCCCCCCCCCCCCCCCCCCCCACCCCCCCCCCCCCCCCCCCCCCCCCCCCCCCCCCCCCCCCCCCCCCCCCCCCCCCCCCCCCCCCCCCCCCCCCCCTCCGCCCCCCCCCCCCCCCCCCCCCCCCCCCCCCCCCCCCCCCTCCCTCCCCCACCCCCCCCCCCCCCCCCCCCCTTCTCCCCCTCTCTTCCCCCCTCTCCCCTCGTCCCCCCCCCCACCCCCCCCCCCTCCCCCCCCCCACCTCTCTCCCCCCCTCCTCCCCCCCTTCTCCCCCCTCTCTCCACCCCCCCCCCCCCCCCCCCCCCCCCCCCCCCCCCCCACACCCCCCCCCCCACCCCCCCCCCCCCCCCCCCCTCACCCCGCCCCCCCCCCCCCCCCCCCCCCCCCCCCCCCCCCCACCCCCCCCCCTCCCCCCCCTCGCCCCCCCCCCCCCCCCCCCCCCCCCCCCCACTCCCCCCCACCCCCCCCCCCCCCCCCCCCCCCCCCCCCCCCCCCCCCCCCCACCCCCCCTCCCCCCCCCCCCCCCCCCCCCCCCCCCCCCCCCCCCCCCCCTCCATTGAAGCAGTACATGTATAAAGGAGCCCGACTGGCCAATCACCAGGCGCAATCATTACTGTGTTAGGTGGAGGATGATGTCATCAACCTTTTCTGAGCTCTGACACCATCAGATAAGCTCACACAGGGTTCAGGCATCCTTCCATCCTTCCATCCTTCCTTCTCCTTCATCCTTCCTTCTCCTTCATCCTTCCTTCTCCTTCATCCTTCCTTCATCCTTCATCCTTCTTCCTCCTTCTTCCTTCTTCTTCGTTCTTCTTCCTTCTTCTTCGTCCTTCTTCTTCCTTCTTCTTCGTCCTTCTTCCTTCTTCTTCGTCCTTCTTCGATCTTCCTTCATCCTTCTTCATCCTTCTTCTTCATCCTTCTTCCTTCTTCTTCATCCTTCTTCCTTCTTCTTCATCCTTCTTCCTTCTTCTTCATCCTTCTTCCTTCTTCTTCATCCTTCTTCCTTCTTCTTCATCCTTCATCCTTCTTCTTCATCCTTCATCCTTCTTCCTTCTTCTTCTTCCTTCTTCTTCATCCTTCATCCTTCTTCTTCATCCTTCTTCCTTCTTCTTCATCCTTCTTCCTTCTTCATCATCCTTCTTCATCATCCTTCTTCCTTCTTCTTCATCCTTCTTCCTTCTTCTTCATCCTTCTTCCTTCTTCATCATCCTTCTTCATCATCCTTCTTCCTTCTTCTTCATCTTCTTCCTTCTTCTTCTTCCTTCTTCCTTCTTCTTCTTCTTTCTTCGTCCTTCTTCCTTCTTCTTCGTCCTTCTTCCTTCTTCTTCGTCCTTCTTCGATCATCCTTCTTCCTTCTTCTTCATCCTTCTTCTTCATCCTTCTTCCTTCTTCCTTCTTCTTCATCCTTCTTCCTTCTTCGTTCTTCTTCCTTCTTCTTCATCCTTCTTCTTCCTTCTTCTTCGTCCTTCTTCGTCCTTCTTCGATCTTCCTTCATCCTTCTTCATCCTTCTTCTTCGTCCTTCTTCATCCTTCTTCTTCATCCTTCTTCTTCCTTCTTCTTCATCCTTCTTCTTCCTTCTTCTTCATCCTTCTTCATCCTTCTTCTTCCTTCTTCTTCCTTCTTCT
Source organism: Lithobates sylvaticus (assembly GCA_028564925.1). Lineage (NCBI taxonomy): Eukaryota > Metazoa > Chordata > Amphibia > Anura > Ranidae > Lithobates > Lithobates sylvaticus. Next base: position 280,802,133 of record CM053031.1, read on the forward strand.
TCTTCCTTCTTCTTCATCCTTCTTCTTCCTTCTTCTTCATCCTTCTTCTTCCTTCTTCTTCATCCTTCTTCTTCCTTCTTCTTCATCCTTCTTCTTCCTTCTTCTTCATCCTTCTTCTTCCTTCTTCTTCATCCTTCTTCTTCCTTCTTCTTCATTCCTTCTTCTTCTTCTTCTTCATCCTTCTTCTTCCTTCTTCTTCATCCTTCTTCTTCTTCCTTCTTCTTCATCCTTCTTCTTCCTTCTTCTTCATCCTTCTTCTTCCTTCTTCTTCATCCTTCTTCTTCCTTCTTCTTCATCCTTCTTCTTCCTTCTTCTTCATCCTTCTTCTTCCTTCTTCTTCATCCTTCTTCTTCCTTCTTCTTCATCCTTCTTCTTCCTTCTTCTTCATCCTTAAGAGATCAAATGATTGTGTTTTATCACAACCTCCTCCAATTTCTGCATTCCTTAGGGATGGCGTCCCTTTCCCTTCCTGCAGCTTCCTGGGACATGTCACAGATCCCAGGAGGCTGCAGGACCATTCACAAAGCGCCACATGATCTCACGCATGTGCAGGCGGGGAGTTCTTCTTCTATCCAAGATGGCAGCCTCGGGAACTTGAAGCGGTAAGGAGAACCGGCTGCAGGAAAACGTTGCCGGACCCCAGGCACTAGTAACAACCTGATTTTTGAAAGTCGGCTGCTACAGTATTTGTAGCTGCTGATTTTAAGGGGGGGAACAAACCCTGAAGTTTCTCCTTTTTAAAGAGGGACTACAGCGTATTTGTGGGCCCATATTGTGGGAGATTACGTTTATCTAATGTTTTGGTTTTGACGTTTCATTTGCGTTTTCAGTATTGTGTTATATGTACTAATTTTGTCTCCCTTTAGTGGCTGTGATCAACAACTGCTGAGATAAAAATCCCAGTTGCATAGAGAATGTACAGTATTATTTTTTATATATAGTGCTGACAATTTGCATTCCATACTTTCACATCAATCCCCCCCCCCCCCCCCCCCCCAAGGAGCTTACAATCTAAATCTCACATGCTAGGGCCAGTTTACACAGGAGTTAGTTAACCCGACCGTCATGTGGAGTACTTGGAGGAAACCCACGTCAACACAGGGAGAACATGGAGACGCTATTTAGATGGTTTCTTCAGTCTGAGCTTCCCTGGAAGAGAGGAACAGTAAAGAGAAGATACTGTGCAACATGTCTGTCTAGGAAAGGGGGGTTGGGAAACAAAACCTGGCTATAAAATTTGGGGGCTGCTTGTTGTCTTGTGATTTAAACATGACTGACCAGATCCTCCCTGTCCATCATTCTCACTGATAGTTCAGTCTTTCTGTAGACACTGTTGGGGTTAATTTACTAAAACTGGAGCGTGCAAAATCGAATGCAGCTGTGGATGGAAAGCAATCGGCTTGCAGGTTTTATTGTCAAAGGCTAAGGTCCCTTTCGCACTGGGGCGGGAGCGGCGGCGGTAATGCGGCGCTATTTTTAGCGGTGGTATTCGTCCAATAGCGGTGCGGTTTTAACCCCCGCTAGCGTCCGAAAAAGGGTTAAAAGCGGCGCTTTGCCAGTGGTATAGCCGCGCTGCCCCATTGATTTCAATGGGTAGGAGCGGTAAATACACCGCTGCTTCACCGCTCCAAAGATGCTGCTAGAAGGACTTTTTTTACTGTCCTGCTAGCGCACCGCTCCAGTGTGAAAGCACTCTGTCTTTCACACTGGAGTGAAAGGGGACGTTTTTTTTTCAGGCGCTATTTTTAGCGATGCAGCGCCTGGAAAAACGCCCCAGTGTAAAAGGAACAGCAACTTGGGATCCGACTTGTTAGACCTCAAGTCGCTGGACTTGAGAAATTCCATTCTAGCGAATGAGAGCCGTCTTAACGTAGTCGCTCCGACTTCAGAAAAGGTTCCTGTACTACTTCAAGGCGACTTGTACCCATTGATTTCAGTGGAATTCGCTCCCCATCCTATATTGAAGCTGTAAGAATTTACCCAGGAAGAGAATGGGAACAATTATGTCACAAGCTGATTGCCTGTGGCCAATCAGAGCTAAAGTCTCCTGTCCTGGAGGCGAATTTTAAGTCCCTCAAAGTCACGGTGGAGTCTCCTCCGACTCGCTTTGCAAAGTCGCGCTGTAAGTTGGGTTGCCCCTGTGTGAAGCGGCACTTAATTAATCAAACGGAAGCTAGACGCTGATTGGCTACCATGCACAGCTGCACCAGATTCTGATTGCTCCAGTCTTAGTAAATCTCCCCCTTTTTGTGTTTATAGCAAATGAAAAGGAGTTTGGTTACATGTATCCTGGATGGTGATGGCAGGAAGTGTAACGTGTTTCACCTACATAGTGATGTCAGTTGTTTGGGTGGCCATCCATGGCCCAGGTTGTTTTTTTTTTTTTTTTATTTATTTTTGTCACCTGACCACCTTCTCTTATCTCTAACCAGCTGGACCTGATCACAGACCTCCTGGGAACGCCGCCTCTTACTGCCATGCGGTCCGCCTGCGAGGGAGCCAGAGCCCACATCCTACGTGGCCCCCACAAGCCGGTAATTTTATCACAAAGGAACCATAGTGAATGGATAAGTGCTGGGTCTGATGGGAGTGTTGGCCATAGCAGCCAATCCAGTACTTGCAGTGCCTTCAAAAAGTATTCATACCCCTTGACATTTTCCATCTCTTGTCATGTTGCAACCAAAAACTTAAATGTATTTTATGTGATAGGCCAACACAAAGTGTCACATAATTGTGAAGTGGAAGGAAAATGATAAATGGTTTTACTGTTTATTTTTTTTATTATATATATATATATATATATAATGTATATGTAATATATATATATATATATATATATATATATATATATATATATATATATATATATATATATATATATATATATATATATATATATATATATATATATATATATATATATATATATATATATATGTATGTGTTATAAAAAATTTTTATTTTTTTTTACAAATATGGGTAAAGTGTGGCGTGCATTTGTGTTCAGCCCCTTTACTCTGATACCCCCAACTAAAATCTAGAGGAACCAATTGCCTTCAGACGTCACCTAATTAGTAAATGGAGTCCACCTGTGTGTAATTTAATTTCAGTATAAATACAGCTGTTCTGTGAAGCCCTCAGAAGTTTGTTAGAGAACCTTAGTGAGCAAACAGCATCATGAAGGCCAAGGAACACACCAGACAGGTCAGGGATATAGTTGTGGAGAAGTATAAAGCAGGGTCAGGTTATAAAAAAAAAAAATCTCCCGAGCTTTGAACTTCTCACGGAGCTCTGTTCAATCCATCATCGGAAAATGGAAAGAGTATGGCACAACCGCAAACCTACCAAGACATGGCCGTCCACCTAAACTGACCGGCCGGGCAAGGAGAGCATTCATCAGAGAAGAGCCAAGAGGTCCATGGTAACTGGAGGAGCTGCAGAGATCCACAGCTCAGGGGGGAGAATCTGTCCACAGGACAACTATTAGTCGTGTTCTCCACAAATCTGCCCTTTATGGAAGAGTGACAAGAAGAAAGACATTGGAGAAAGAAAGTCATAAGAAGTCCTGTTTGCAGTTTGTGGGAAGCCATGTGGGGGACACAGCAAATATGTGGAAGAAGGTGATCTGGTCAGATAAGACCGAAATGTAACTTTTTGGCCTAAAAGTAAATACTTCCAGCAGGACAAGGACCCTAAACATACAGCCAGAGCTACAATGGAATGGTTTAGAGCAAAGCATATTCATGTGTTAGAATGGCCCAGTCAAAGTCCAGACCTAAATCCAATTGAGAATCTGTGGGAAAACTTGAAAATTGCTGTTCAGACGCTCTCCATCCAATCTGACAGAAGAGAGATATTTTGCAAAGAAAAATTGGCAAAAATGTCCCTCTCTAGATGTGCAAAGCTGGTAGAGACATCCCCAAAAAGACTTGTAGCTGTAATTGCAGAGAAAGGCGGTTCTACAAAGTATTGACTCCGGGGGGCGCTATACAAATGTACCCCACACTTTTCACATATTTGTAAAGAATTATTTAAAAAAAAAAAAAAAAAAGATTTTTTCCTGCCACTTCACAATTATGAGCCAATTTGTGTTGGTCTATCACATAAAATCCCAATAAAATATATTTACTTTTTTGGTTGTAACATGACCAAATGTGGAAAATTTCTAGGGGTATGAATACTTTTTCAATGCACTGCGCGTCTGGGTGTATGTATGTGGTATTATTTTTTTTTAAATTTTTGTGTGTGTATGTGTTGTGTATGTGTGTATTTTTTTTATGTATGTATATGTATATATATATAATTATAATATTTTTTTATATATATATATATAGTAAATAAATAATTTTTTTTTTTTTTTTTATACAGTGCCACAAAATAGCCCTTTCATTCTGTGTTGCAGCAGGGTGGGGGGGGGGGGGGTTATTGGAGCTTTTATATGAACCAACCAGCTTACAAGCTGCAGTACAAAGTGATCGAATTTATGAAATGTTTAGAAATGTTACTTTTAGTCGGTGAAGTACTGCATGTTGGTGTGCTTTTCTTGGTGACAGGTCCTCTTTAGCTCACTGTTTTCTCTTCTGTCTCTCGGCAGCCATCTCTCTCTGTCCTGTATATGCTGTCTGGTGAAGCCACTCATGAAGCCGTTCACCTCCTGTGCCGAATGCTGCTGTTTGATCCGGTGAGTCGTCCTCTGCAGGTCCGCATCTTCCAAAGTGTCAGCCCTTTTTAGATCTCCACATTGTACCAACACCAGGGCTTGTAGGGCTTTCTTTGCCACTGACTAAAAAAAGTCTTCGATACTTCTAAAAGGCTTATTTATTTTTATAGATTACAGTTAAAGCGAAGCTCCTCCCAAAAGGGGAAGCGCTACTTGTTTGCTTCCTCAGGTGCCAAATGTGGCAGCATTCGGGGGTCGGGCGGAGCGGATAACTGTCCAAAAGGTATCCACTCCTACCGCCAGGTAAAACAACGGCAATCGTTGTGCGGACGATCTACAACATTTTTAGCCCCCTGCTGCCTTCTGGGAGACGCACAGGTCCCAGAAGACAGCAGGGACTATTCGGAAAGTGCAACTTGCACAGTAGGAAACAGGCTGTTTCCCTTAGTGAAGATGCTGGCCCCCCCTGCACCCGGAGCCAATGGACGGATCCGCTTGGGGTGCTGACATTGCGGGATCCCTGGACCGGTAAGTGTCCTTATATTAAAAGTCAGCAGCTACAGTATTTATAGCTACTGACTCTTATGCCTCGTTTCCACTGAGCGGATCGGTTCGGTACGGTACGCTATTTTCAGTGTTTCCATTATGAAAGTGGCCCATACAACCGAACCATACCGCACCATTCAGGGTCCTGCTTCAGATGTGGGGCCATAGAAAATGGAACGGTTTGGTTAGGGCGGAGCTACGATACATTCCACTGATTGGCAGACATTTTTCTGTCTGCCAATCAGTGTGAGGCCACGCTAGGCATTTTTTCTAAACCCTGTATGGACCCTGATGGTCCGACTTGCAGTGGAAACGCTCACCTGAATAGACCAGACCATTCTAACTCTTCCAAACTGTACCGACCCGAACCAATCCACTCAGTGGAAACGAGGCATTATATTTTTTGTACAAGCTGGAGCTCCGCTTTAAGGTGCAACTTCAGGATTTTTATTTTTTTGTGGATTTGGAGGGGAGCAAGGGGTGACCTTCTTTGGAGCTCTGCTTTACCACCTTCCCGCCCAGTCTATAGCAGATTGTTGGCCAGGTGTGCCTTTCGTCCTGGCTGAACGTCCAATGACGTCCTCTCAAAAGGTGCTGCTCGCGGGGCCATGTAGCAGCCGATGCCTGATCAGTGTACGGACTCGCTGCTGGTACCACCACTGTGACTAATCACAGCAGATCACAGGACAGTTGTAAACAATGGATGGCTTCCTTTCATGCCATTAATTGTGTGCAATCATGCTTGCTAGCTGTGATTGGTCAATGTGATCACATGGTACAGACAGGGCCAATCACAGCCCATCTGTTCCAAGTGATTTAGCTCTGGCCAAATACAGCTAATCAAAACAAACTGAATCCGTTTAATTCAGTAACATTCTTGCCTATTGCAATGACACTGCTATAAGCAATCGTGTGTTTAAAAAAATCCTGATCAGAGTAATACAAGGGGCTCAATGCACTAACTCTTACCGCATGCAATAACTTAGTCATGTGACTCATTTGCATAAATTATAGCACGTTGTAATAAAATTGTGCAGTATTTAATGCTGTGATAGAACCGTCCAGCACCCAGCTTGAGTGCTTCCATCAGTATACAGCTTTCTCCAGTCTGGACATAGGAACCAGATATTATAGCTGACCATACAAGACTAGCCGACAATAGCTCGTATGAGAACTCCAACCCTTTTCTTCTTTTTTTTTTTTTTTTGTAAAGAATTGCACAGAATTTATAGTACACCAGGTCAGGTGAGCCTGATCACATTATCATATTCAAAGGAAATTGTATACAGAAATGTAATATAATAACAGGCCCTCTTCCTTACAACCCTGGGTGGTGTTTGTGTTGTGGGGGCTTATTAGAATCTCCCCCCCCCCCCCCCCCCATATGTGAATGAGTACTCATTCACCAAAAAAAAGTGTAAAAAGTTCATAAAAACACAAAATGTGACTCATTAGTGTTACAAGGTCTCAGGAGTGACCAGTATTAGAGTGAGAGCGATAACCCCAAATTTTCACACACCTGAGACCTTGTAACACTAACGAGTCACAGGGAGAACAGCTAATTGGGCCCAATTTGGACATTTTCACTTAGGGGTGTACTCACTTTTGTTGCCAGTGGTTTAGACATTAATGGCTGTGTGTTGAGTTATTTTAAGGGGATAACAAATTTACACTGTTATACAAGCTGTACACTCACTACTTTACATTGTAGCAAAGTGTCATTTCCTCAGTGTTGTCACATGAAAAGATAGAAGAAAAATGTGCAAAAAAAAATGTGAGGGGTGTACTTACTTTTGTGAGATACTGTATGATAGAAAAGAGAGCATTGGAAGGTTTGACTTTCATCTTTAGCAATGACCTTTTATCTTTTGAATTTGTAGGCCCATAGCAGAAATGTAAATATGTACAGGTATTTGGCACATGGTTTTATTTTATCATTTTTTTTTTTTTTTTCATTTTAAAGTGGATGTAAACCCAATGTCACCCTTTCTAAACTACTGCCATAGGTGTTATCTATAAGGACAGGGGTCTTCAAACTGTGGCCCTCCAGTTGTTCAGGAACTATAATTCCCATCATGCCCAGTCATGTCTGTGAATGTTAGTTATGCAATGCCTCATGGGATGGGTAGTTCCGCAACAGCTGGAGGGCCGTAGTTTGAGGACCCCTGTATAAGGATATACACGCCTCCTGCAGGTATCTTTACCTGTCAAATATCTCCCCTCTGTCTGCTATGAGACCCGAAAAACTGCAGATTCTGTGGGCGGGTCTGTTGTCTGGAGCTCGGTGGGTGGAGTCGTGATGTCAGACTCCCCGCCCACCTCTACACTCCCCTTGTCAATATTCATTTTCTCCTGTGTATTTCTTACACTGAACTTCTGCTATGATCTCTAACATCCAGCGAAAAGACAGGAAAGTAACCACATGACTTCAGCATGCCCAATTACGCTGAGGTGTGGAACATCCAATCCTGGCAGAGCAGCAGAAGAAAGGAGTGGGAGGGAATTAAAAAAAAAAAAATGCATGTCTCTTAGGCTAGTGCACGAGATATGTAAATCACCCGTCACTCACAGCAAGGGGGAGGATTTGACAACGTTTTTCTCTGTTTGTCAAGATTTATCTCACTGAACAATAAAAGAGGATTGCTCAGAGCTGGATTAACTCTTTGTGGGACGACTGGGCTCAAATGATAGGAAATCTTATACTCTACATTACAAAATGTTTTTTCAGGTTTACATCCACTTTAAGTAAAGACTGTTTTTGCCCAATCAGCAGACCCATAGCAGAACTGTCAGAATGCTCCCTGGTCCATATAGGGTTGTACAGCTTGGGAAAGCTGAACTGATTAAAGACCTATAAGACTTTTATTCAGTAAACTATGAATACCCCGCTAAGCTTCTTTTACTGTAGATGGTCACATATCCTGACCCCACAGCATTAGGACGCCATATAGTTGGAGCTTTGCGGTCTTATCCAATGATGTCTTCTTCTTGTAGGCAAAGAGGATCTCGGCTAAGGATGCCTTGGCCCACCCTTACCTGGAAGAAGGTCGTCTCCGTTACCACACATGTATGTGTCACTGCTGCTACTCCGTGTCGTCTGGCCGTGTCTACACAGCTGACTTTGAGCCCACGGCCACCGACCGATTCGATGACTCATATGAGAAGAGCCTGACTTCCGTCTGGCAGGTCAAAGGTGAGCGACATTGCTGGCTTCTGCTGTGCGGTTTGGGGGGGGGGGGGGGGGATTTGAGGTGAGAGGTTGTCGGGCATAGACTCATGGGAGCTTTGTGTTTTGTCCATACAGAGCTGGTTCATCGCTTCATCACAGACCAACAACAGGGAAAACGGCCCCCGCTGTGTATAAACCCCCACTCTGCCGCGTTTAAAACCTTTATCAGGTAAGCCATGCTTCTCTACGCCAGATCTGTTCTATCTCCTTCTTCTCCTCCTTCTCCTTCTCCTCCTTCTTCTCCTTCTCCTCCTTCTTCTCCTTCTCCTCCTTCTCCTTCTCCTCCTTCTCCTCCTTCTCCTTCTCCTCCTTCTCCTTCTCCTTCTCCTTCTCCTTCTCCTTCTCCTTCTCCTTCTCCTTCTCCTCCTCCTCCTCCTCCTCCTCTCCTCCTCCTCCTCCTCCTCCTCCTCCTCCGGTGGATTCCAACATTATTGTGGGGGGTCTCTGCAGAACCTGGACCAGTTCTGTGATGTGACCAGTACGTCAGCCAACAGTGGACTGCAGCTGAATCTCGTCACAGGACTGCAGAACTTAGTGCTCTTCTTTGTCCCACAGGAGAAGTGTGGCCAAAAGCGCTTTGGCCAGATTTCTTTTGTAATAAAAAAAAATTAAGCATTTTAAAATCGCTTTCAGCTTTAATTTTGAGGTTTGCATTTAGTGTGACGTTCTTATTCCTGTACTGTGTACATGTATTAACCACTTCAGCCCCGGAAGAATTTACTCCCTTCCTGACCAGAGCACTTTTTGCGATTCGGCACGGCGTCGCTTTAACTGCGCGGTTGTGCGATGTTGCACCCAAATTTTAAATTGACGTCCCTTTTTCCCCACAAATAGAGGTTTCTTTTGGTGGTATTTGATCACCTCTGCAGTTTATTTTTTGCGCTATAAACAAAGTGTAAATTTTGAAGGAAAAAAAAAAAAGCAATATTTTTTTTTTACTATTTGCTATATAATATATATATATATATATATATATATATATATATATATATATATATATATATATATATATTATATATATATATATATATATATATATATATATATATATATATATATATATATATATATATTATATATTATATATATTATTATTTATATAATTTATATATATATTTTATATATATATTATATATATATTATATATATTATATATTATATAGCAAATAGTAAAAAAAAAAATATTGCTTTTTTTTTTTCCTTCAAAATTTTTTGCTCAGTTTAGGCCGATACGTATTCTACATATTTTTGGTAAAAATCGCAATAAGCCTATATTGATTTGCGCAAAAGTTTATAGCGTCTACAAAATGGGGGATAGTTTTTATTGCAGTTTTATTTTTTTAATTGTTTTAGTAATCGCGGCTATCTGCGATTTTTTTTTTTTTTTTTGCGACTTTATGGCGGACACTTTTGACACTATTTTGAAACCATTGTCATTTATACAGCGATCGGTGCTATAAAAAATGCACTGATTACTGTGTAAATGACACTGGAAGGGGTTAAACACTAGGGGGGCAATCAAGGGGTTAAGTGTGTCCTAGGGAGTAATTCTAACTGGGGGGGGGGGTTGGGCTACTACTCGCATGACAGCGATCACTGCTCCCGATGACAGGGAGCAGTGATCTGTCTTGTCACTAGGCAGAAGGGGGAAGTGCATTGTTTGGGCATCTCCCCGCTCTTCCACTCGTGACACGATCGCCGACATCAAATCCGCGGGACCCACGGTCGTGGATCACGTGGCGGATGTGCGCCCACAATGCTGCATCTTAAAGGGGGAGGTACAGGTACGCCTGTTTGCCCTGCACTGCCATTGTGCCGACGTATATCGTCATGTGCTGGTCGTGGTTAAGGTCTCCCTGATGTTTCATGGTTTTTCTTTTTCTGATAATGTAGTCGCAATCCCTCTGCTAGTGCAACCTGTGTTCATTTGTTCATTTGTGATGTCACTCAGGTTCAGTCAGACCCCATTACTGTGATGTTGCTCAGTCGGACCCCATTGCTGTGACATCACTGGGGCTCGGAGTCGGACCCCATTACTGTGACATCACTGGGGCTCAGTCGGACCCCATTACTGTACCCTTTGTCCAGCACTTCACTTTTTTTTTTTTTTTTTTGTCTTTCTTTGTCAGGTCCACGGCATGGCATTCCTCAAAAGTTTCCAAGAAAGAGGAAAGATGAACAGAATCCTCCTAGAGCTCTGGATATTGGGGACGAAGTCTGAGAAACCAGCTCCGGCTGTTATCCGTTCACGGCATGAAGTTACCCGACTGTCCTTCCACTGCTGTACATGAGATAGTCCCTACCCCCCGTACTCTTGCTCATTCCTTGCCTCTCCCCTTTTACGTTCCTCCTATTTCTCTCTGTACCGCTTTGTAATGCTCTGGTTAAGGACTGTACATTTTTATTCCCAGAATCCTGTGCCCCTCCCCCCCAATGGGGGGGGAGGTGGCAGTGATTGGCCGAGGGACATCATTATGGATAAAGGACGCTGTAAATATTTTTCTATACAGAGATTCCTCTGCCTTGTCCAGCTAACCCCTCCCTTATCACTGCCTCACAGGAGCCACGCCTACATTAGCTCCACCCCTTACTGATAGCGGGTGTGCTACTTTTTGTAGCGTTTTATCGTAGTGTTTGATATACACAGCCAAAATTTCACTACTTTCCAGAGGGGAGGTGTGCTCCGACCCACAGATCCGTCAAATGCATCACTTCCTATATGTTGTGTTTTTAACCCCCTTTTTTATTTTAACTTTTTTTCCGCTGTATAAAATATATGTTCGTGCTTGTTCAGCCAGTAACTAGGATCCGGGCAAATTTTATTAGGCTTGGTTACCGAAGCTACAGGTCCACTCTGGAGCAGTGCACTTCGGGAAGAGATTGGTGTTTGGAGAATAAGTGACAGCCTGCCCCCTGTGTGACCAAGCAGGGCAAGCCTGTGATTGGACCCCCCATCCTATATCTCCCCCTCCATTCACCATTTCCTATAAATGGACAGTGTCCCAATGGCAGTTAGAGGAGTGACCTTTTTTTTTTTTTTTTTTTTTTTTTTCATTGGCTGGGACCTCAGGCTAGCATGACTTGGCTGGCAGTTGGATCCAATGATCGTTTCAGATTAAAGCTACCAAATTGTGCAGATTTAATGATCCCCCCCATCCATATAGACCAAATTCGGCTGCTTGACTGCTGTCCGGGCTGCGGAGTGGGCGTGGTTTTCTCCCTCTGTGGCAGACTGCTGTCTTGTGGTCATTTGGGTGATTTTATATATTTTTGAGTTCACAATTCCTTGTATCGCTGCTATTCCTGTGGTGAGTGGGGTGATGGGACAATGGAGGATTTCAAATCCTGTACAATGCAATTGATTGCACATCAGAAAGGTTCAAAATGATTGCCAATCTAATGAACACCGAGCAATATTGCAGTGAGGGCATCCCCCTCCCTAAAATGCTGTTTATTGCCTCCAGTAGACACTGAATGGTGTTGAAGCAGAGGGCATCACCTTCCTATAATGCTGCTGTTTTCCATCTAGTAGACACTGAATGGATTTGCATTCGAAGACAATGGTCCCACTTTATGGTGGTTGACTGCCATTTTAGTGGACATGGAATGGTATTACAGTAGAGGGGATCCCCCTCCCTATAATGCTGTTGATAGCACAGAAGGAAAGACACAGACCCGAAGGTCAAAAAAGAGTGCTGCTCACCCCTAAAGGGCAAAAACAGAGAAAGGAAACGATCCCCCACGTTGGGGTTTTTAGGCAGCGTACAATGAAGGGAAGTCAGAGTTTGTGAGTAAAAAAGTTGACCATTTTATTAAAATTAAAAAATGATTAACATCATTGAGTTAGAACATGAGCTCCAATGGGAACAGTGACAAATAACTATACATTTACATAAAATATTCTCATTGTATATCCATGCTTTCTTTTATGTAAATGTATAGTTATTTGTCACTGTTCCCATTGGAGCTCATGTTCTAACTCAATGATGTTAATCATTTTTTTAATTTTAATAAAATGGTCAACTTTTTTACTCACAAACTCTGACTTCCCTTCATTGTACGCTGCCTAAAAACCCCAACGTGGGGGATCGTTTCCTTTCTCCATAATGCTGTTGATTGCCAGCTAGTGGATACTGAACAGCCTTACAGTAGAGGCATCACCTTCCTAATAAGCCAGCTAAAGGATACTGAATGGCATTGCAGAGAGTATTGCCTCCCTATAATGTTGTTGTTGGTTGCCATCTAGTGGACATTGAATGCTTTTGCTTTAGAGGTTATTGCTTCCCTTTTTAATAATGTTGGTTGCCATCTAGTGGACACTGAATGGCTTTGCAGTAGAGGGCCTTGCCTTCCTAATATGCCATCGAAAGGCTGCTGAATGGCATTGCAGTAGGGGGCATCACCATTCTAATAGGCCATCTAAAGGATACTGAAGTATATAGGGCATCGCCTTCCTAATATGCCATCTATAGGTCCTGAATGGCATTGCAGTAGAGGACATCACCTTCCTAATATGCCATCTATAGGTCCTGAATGGCATTGCAGTAGAGGGCATCACCTTCCTAATATGCCCTCTACTGCAATGCCATCCAGGACCTATAGATGGCGTATTAGGAAGGTGATGCCCTCTACTGCAATGCCATTCAGGACCTATAGATGGCATCACCTTCCTAATACGCCATCTATAGGTCCTGAATGGCATTGCAGTAGAGGGCATCACCTTCCTAATATGCCATCTATAGGTTCTGAATGGCATTGCAGTAGAGGGCATCACCTTCTTAATATGCCATCTATAGGTCCTGAATGGCTTTGCAGTAGAGGGCATCACCTTCCTTATATGCCATCTAAAGGATACTGAAAGGCATTGCAGTAGAGGGCATTATGCCCCTATATTGCTGTTGATTGCCATCTAGTGGACACTGGGTGGTATTGCAGTACAATGCATTGTCTCATTATTCTGTTGATTGCCCTCTTGTGGACACTAAGTGACATTGCAGTAGTGGGCATTGCCTTCCTAATAGTGCTGTGATTGCCATCTACTGGACACCCAATGGCATTTCCTCCCTCAAATGCTGTTTAAAAACAAAATCGTTTATAAGCCCCCAGATGAAGCTGCCATCCAGGGCTCGAACCTCCTCTTCAGCTTGGATTGAGGTAAACCTGCCCTGGAACTAGTATTTACCCTAGTAGTCGTCTGCGTTCCATCTCATACAGGCTTTTGCCTGTGTGTTGCTGCCATCTTGTGGTTAGCATTGCAATGACACAATTTCTCCTCATTACAATTGTACGTGCAGCTGCCATTTTGCCGTTGCAATGCAGGTTTCTTCTTTTCCCTGCAATATCATGCAGACGTGTGTAGCTGTCTTGTGGTCACTGAGTGATACTGCAACAGGTTTTATTTTATTTTTTCTTTACCTCGGTGTAATGCTATAAATGACCCACAAGCTGGGTTAGTAATTGTAGGTGTAGCCGTGTTGCTGCCGTCTTGTGGTCACTGGGTAATATTGCAATTTTGGGTGGGAGGACTTCTCCCACTGTAATACAATGTTGAACCCCCCCTGCACTGCTGGAGGAACCTGTTACAGCCTCCGGTCGAGAGCTGGTAGCTAGAAGGGACGCTCCGTCTTGACTGTTTTCTCTCCCCCTATTCTCACCAATTCTTAACTTATAAACTTGTGTACAGATGTGTATCACGTGTGCTAGGGCGAATGACATGTATCACTGTACCTATGGTTTGAAACCCATTCAATAATCTACCTCTTCCATTAAGTGTTTATTTTATTATGATTGTTTGAAGACTTGTTAAAATATTGTGTTTTTTTTTTGTTTTGTTTTCTGTTTTTTCTTTTTAATTTTTTTTCCTAAATGTGAAAAACCCGAGTTCCCTGAAAACTTGAATTTAGCATCTACAGGATTTATTTCAAGCATGTTGGTTGGATCCAGCAGCTTAAATAAACTCTGTCCTGCCTTTTAAACTGGATGTGTCGTGTTGTCTTTTCAGGGGGGGGGGGGGGTTGGGCTTCTTCAGTCGCATTACTTCCTACGCAGTGCATTACAGGGGCCTTTTAACCACTTGCCTACCAGGCACGAACACCCCCCTTCCTGCCCAGGCCATTTTTCAGCTTTCAGCGCTGTTGCATTTTGAATGACAATTGTGTGGTCATACAACAGTGTAACCCAAATAACATTTTTATCTTTTTTTTTTTTTTTTCCCACACAAATAGAGCTTTCTTTTGGTGGTATTTGTGGTACCTCTGCGGTTTTTATTTTCTTGCACTATAAACAAAAGAAGAGGGACAAGTTTTGAAAAAAATGCAATATTTTTTACTTTTTGCTATAATAAATATCCAATTTTTTATTTTTTTTAACCATTTGACATCCGGCCGTAGCCGAATGACGGCTTCGGTGCGGATGTCAATTCCCGGGAGGGCGTCATATGACGTCCTCCCCTTTCCTCGTTCCCTGTGCGCGCTCACGAGCGCGCAGCAGGGAAATTCTGTGTTGGCCGTGTCCCTCGGACACAGCCAATCGCAGATCGCTGTAAACGGACAATCATAGCGGCCGTTTACAGCTCGATCAGCGTGTCCAATGGGAGATGATCTCATATATAAACATGAGATCATCTCTCAGCGCTGCTCCCCCTCCTCCACAGAGACAGCGTGTTAGGAGGGGGAGATGAACGGCTGCAGCGCCGTAAGTGTAAAAAAAAAAAAACAACATAAATGTGCCATCTGTCCCCAGTGCCACCTGTCAGTGTCACCAGTGCCACGTATTAGTGCCACATATTAGTGCCATCTGTGATCAGTGTCACGTGTCATCAGTGCCCCGTATTAGTACCACGTGTCATCAGTGCCCCGTATTAGTACCACGTGTCATCAGTGTCACGTGTCATTGTCCTGGTGCTCCAGGGCCTTCAAAAGTGTAATAGGTAGTCAACAATTTAGATGTGTAATTTATGCTCCTAGAACACGTGATGGCGCTCCCTGCATGTTGGGCCTCTCTAAGTGGCCAGGTTGTGAAAAAGTCCCACACGTGGTATCGTAATACTCAGGAGGAGTAGCAGAATTTATTTTGGGGTGTCATTTGTGGTAAACACATGCCATGTGAGAGAAATAACCTATTACAATGACAATTTTGTGGAAAAAATAAAGAAATAATTAATTTTTGCAAAGAATTGTGGGAAAAAATGACATCAAAAAGCTCACCATGCCTCTTACTAAATACCTTGGAATGTCTACTTTCAAAAAAGGGGTCATTTGGGGGTATTTGTACTTTCCTGGCTTGTTCGGGTCACAAGAAATGAGATAGGTCAGATGTGATCAATTTTGTATAATTCGCACCACAGCTTGTAGACTCTAACTTTCACAAAGACCAAATAATATTCACTAATTTGGGTTATTTTTACCAAAGATATGTGGCGGTATAAATTGTGGCCAAAATGTATGAAGAAAAATTTTATAATTTCCTAAATTTTATCACAGAAACAAAGACATATATTTTTTTTCAAAATTTTCGGTCTTTTTTTCATTTATAGCGCAAAAAATAAAAAACCCAAAGGTGATCAAATACCACCAACAGAAAGCTCTATTTGTGGGGAAAAAAGGACAAAAAAATTATTTGGGTACAGTGTTGCATGACTGAGTAATTGTCATTCAAAGCGTGAGAGCACCGAAAGCTGAAAATTGGTCTGGGTAGGAGGGGGTTTAAGTGCCTGGTAAGCAAGTGGTTAAACACATTTTTTTTTTCCTCAGTTTAGGCCGATGCATATTTTTGGTTAGAAAACAATCGCAATAAGCATATATTGATTGGTTTGCGCAAAAGTTATAGCGTTTACAAAATAGGGGATAGATTTATATTTTTTTTTTTTTTTTTTTTTTGTTTTTTTTTTTTTTTAATCGTGACTGCGATATTGTGGCGGACACATTTTTGACACATTTCTGGGACCATTCATTTATACAGTGATCCGTGCTATTAAAATGCATTGATTACTGTATAAATGTGACTTGGAGGGAAGGGGTTAACACTAGGGGGCGATCAAGGGGTTAATGTTCCCTATATTAGTGATTCTAACTGTGGGGGGAGGGGACTGACTGGGGGAGGTGACCGATCGGTGTCCCTATGTACAAGGGACACACAACCGGTTTTCTCTCCTCCTGACAGCATGTGGATCTGTGTGTTTACACACACACACAGATCCACGGTCCTGCTCAGTTACTGGGCAATCGCGGGTGTCCGGGGGATCGGGCATCGGGTCCCCAGCAACGCAACGCGGCGCTCACCTGTCACTCACAGCAATGGGGAAGAACGGACAAAGTTTTCAGTTTCTGTGTTTTATTTCACTGAAAAAAGATATGAGGATTGCTCAGAGCTGGATTAACTCTTTGTGGTAAGACTGGGCACAGCTGATCTGAAATCCCATACTCTATATTGTGCCAGACAAAAAAAAAAAAGCTTTTGGGTTTACATCCACTTTAATTGATTTACACTTCTGTAATACCATCCCTTCCCTCACAGCAGTATAATATTACTATGGTAACTACAGTGTTTTTAAAAAGAAAAAAATATAATTACTTAAATATTTTTTTAAGTCCTTACTTTTTCCAAAAAATTGTGACTAAAAAAAATCGCTATGCCTCTTACCAAATACCTTGGACCGTCTATTTTCCAAAAAAGGTAATTTGTGGGGTATTTGTACTTTCATGGCATTTTTGGGCCTCAAGAAATGAGAGAGGCCGTCAGCACATCAGGATTGATAAATTTTCAGATATATCCCATAGTTTGTGGTCTCTAACTTTCCAACAGACTAAATAAAATACTGTATTTATTGGCGTATAACACGCACCTTTTCACCCTGAAAAACGGGTGCAAATAGCGTGTGCGTGTTATATGCCGATACTGCAATTTGGGCTGCCTAGGAGGGAACCGGGACGAGCGCCGTCAGATTACATACAGCGAGAATCTCCTGTTTACTCAGCGGCCTCTGTAATAGGAAGTCCCGTCTCCTGGGCCGGCATTGGACCAATGTTCTGCCTATTATAGAAGCCGGTCCAGGAGGCGGGACTTTGTATTAAAGATACCGCTGATTACCCTGCGTGTTATATGTCGATTAAATACGGTACACTGATTTGGGTTATTTTCACCAAAGAAATGTAGCAGTATACATTTTATGAAGAAAGATTATTTGCAAAATTTTATAACGGGCCTTTCACACGGGCTTGCCACCTGGCGGACTCCGCTTTGCTCAGCAGGGGATCGGTCTATTGATCTCTTCTGAGCAGACGGATGACCGGTCCGTCTCCGCTCACCTGTTCGAGCCCCGCTCTCCTCTATGGGGAGATCAGATGAGAACAGACCGCCTGTCCGTTTTCATCCGATCCGCCAGACGCATTGGAAAATGGGGGCGTCTGGATTTGGTGGATCAGGTAGCAGCAGGTCAGCAGACTCCATATGTGTGACTGGAAGGGCCGCTCGGGTCCGCCTGAAAAACTGACAGGTGGACCTGATCGGAAAGCCCGTGTGAAAGGGGCCAAAAAAAACCGCACATTTTATTTTTATTTTAACCACTCCCCGACCAGCCGCTGTTGTATTGTATGTAGGTGTACGTCAGCCGCTTTAAGAGCGATAGGGGGCGCACAATGCCGATGCGTGTGGCTGGAGAGCCAGAATGGGGACCTGTCAATGTAAACAAACAGATCCCCTGTTCTGACGGGGGAGTAGAGGGAGATCTGCTATTCCTAGTAATCGGGCGCGATCCTTCCTGGGGTGTTATCAGGCACGGACATGAGAAAGAGCCCGCATAGTAAAGTACGTCTTGTTCAATTCAAAAATCAATCTTGCAAAGTTCCATAGAGGGCAAACACATAAGACATCAAATAACAGTCTAGTCACTACAGAAAACAACAGGTTCTCTCACATCCTAAACTGCAATCCAACATGCATCGGACATGATGTCACTGCGGTGCTGTAATCTGTGACTGACGCGTTTCGCCTCTCCCACAGGGTGTTATCAAAGACATCTAGCCTAAAAAATAGTTTTTGCCTTTTTAGTTATACTTTCAGTCCCAGCTAGACCCTCCCTGTTTCTTCCATGTTCCCTCAGTCAGTCTTAAAGCAGAGCTCCACCCTAAAGTGGAACTTCCGCTCATCGGAACCCTCCCCCCCTCTGGTACAATTGGCACCTTTCAGGGGGAAGGGGGGGTACAGATACTTGTATAATACAGGTATCTGCAACCACTTCTGAGTGTAGATATCCGCAGAATCTGTGGGTATTTACGCCACTTCCTGTCACCCCCCCCCCCGTCCCAGAGACAGCGGGGAGCGTCTTAATTGCGCAGCGCGACTCGTGCATGCGCAGTAGGGAACCGGGAAGTGAAGCCGCAAGGCTTCATTTCCTGATTCCCACAGCGAAGATGGTGGCGGCAGCACCCGAGAGATGATCGTCAGATCGTCTTTCAAGTGGCGACATCGCGGGCGCACTGGACGAGTAAGTGTCCATATTTTAAAAGCCAGCAGCTGCAGTATTTGTAGCTGCTTAAAAAAAAAAAATTTCGCTGGACTCCCTCTCTAAGCCTCGTACACACGGTACGATTGTTGGCCAACCAAGCGTCTGATTTTTGTCCAAAAAACGTGTGCCAGGATCTTGTCTTGCATACTAACGGTGCACAATTGTCGTGCCACAAACACGACCGTAGTGATGTACTACGAGGAATTTCAGCTCTTGAGCGCCACCCTTTGGGCACCTTCTGCTAATGTTTTGTTTGGTGAGCATTGATTCCGAGCATGCGTGTTTGTACTTTCGACTTTTGTGTGACGGATTTGTGTACTGACCATACGAAAATTTACTAGCCTGTCATCCAACATTTGTTTGCGGAAAATTGGACAATTGTCAAAAGGAGCGTACTAACGGTAAGATTTTAGGACAACAGCCCGTCAACAGACAATCCCCTGCCAACAATCGTACCGTGTGTACGAGGCTTTAGGCCGGGTTCACACTGGAGATCGCATGCGGCTCACAGCAGCCGGTGCGTCTCCATTCACTGGTTTTAGGTCCGATTTCAGCCCGAATTCTGGGCTGAAATGGACCAAAAGACGCACAGGGCTCCTGCGCAATTCACACCGTTGCTGAGATATGTGAAGCGGCTCCATAGAACCCACATCCAATTCGCAACCCAGCCTAAAGCTTGAAATAGCTCAGTACAGCTTTTTTTATTTTATTTTTATTTTTACTGAACTAAAATACAGCCCATTAATTGTAATGTGCCTATGCACACAGGTGCGTATACAAGCCCCATGCATTCTTCAGTAAAAAAAAAAAAGTAAAATCTGCATTTTTTTTGGTCAGTAATTTATGCCTCATGCGCGCTAATTGTGTGCAAATACCTATTTACATATTGTGCAGAACATAAATGTGAGAATAAGTTTTCGCACGCAAATCTGTGTGACAATTGCGTTGACGCATATGCGTGAAAATGCATACAAGAGGTCTAAAACATAACATATTAACTTATATAAAATAGGGTGTGTAAGACTATATTAATACACTTAAAGCGGAGTTCCATCCAAAAGTGGAACCTTTGCTCATCTGTCCCTCCCCCCCCCCCCCCCTCCGGTACCACACTGTTTTTGACAGGTCCCCTATACTGACAATTCTGCAACTTGCTTTCAATCAATGCAGTCACACTGCCTGTGCTGGTAGTCTAATATTCGGACTTCGAAGGTAAGATTGCTGTCAATTCTATAGACTCACTGCAGTCACTTAAAGTGGTGTTGCCACCAAAAAATAAAAATTTGCTTAAAAATCATAAAAAAATTAATAATTGGAAAAAAAAAATGTTTTACTCACCTTTTAAATGCCTGTTGCTAGGGGGTCCTTCGTAGTCTGCCACCTTCAGTGCCCGAGCACTGACATCACCTCCCCTCGGCGCCGCACAGTCACCTGGGACCTGTCACAAGTCCCAGATGGCTGAGCATCGTATCACGGCACACGGCGCCGCTCCCGCATGCGCAGTGGGTGCCCGGCTGTGAAGCCACAGCCGGGTGCCCACAGTAAGAATGACGTAACGAGGGGGGGCTTCGTTCCCCCGCATCGCTGGACCCCTGGACAGGTAAGTGTCCGATTATTAAAAGTCAGCAGCATCAGTATTTGTAGCTGCTGACTTTTAATTTTTTTTTTTTTTTAGGGGGCACTCCTCTTTAATATGGATTGCTGCTGCCACCCACTACACCAACCACTGCCATGTATACCCTCAAACAAAAGGGAAAACCTACATGTTTCACCTAAAAATAGGCTTCATCGGGGTTATAGTACAATAAAAGAAAAAAATATTGGTGTTTTTTTATTTTTTGGCATTGTGCTTTTGTTTGCTGCACTGTTTTGTGCATTTTTGGCCTTTATTTTATTAGCATTTGGGCATTGCTTGTTGCATGCATTGTGCATTTGTGTGCATTTTGTTTTTTTTTTTTGCTTTTTTAATGCATTTTTTGTTTGATTGCGGCTTTGCATGATCATTTTTTTATTTGTGCATTTTTATGTTGTGCACTTTTGCATTTTGTTTTTTTGCATTTGCATTGCATGCATTGTTGTTTGCCATCTTTTTTTGTTTGTGTGTGTGTGCTGTTGTGCTTTTTTGGTTGTTTGCATTGCATTGCATTTTTTGCCTTGTGCATTTGCCTTTGTGGTGCTTGTGGTTAGCTTTTTTTTGTGTTTTTTGCAGTCTGCAAGTGATTGTTTGCATTGCTGCTGAATGTTTTTTTGTTGTTTTTGTTTTTTTGTATTTTTTTTTGTTGCTTTGGCCTTGCTTTGCATTTTTTTGTTTTTTTTGTTTTTAAAAAGAAAAAAATATTGGTGCATTGTGCAAAAAAAAAAAAAAAAAATGCAGGGGGTGTAAAGTTATCCCCACATGGGAAATCTTTTGATGCAATCTGGCTCACAAGTATGTAATTCCTGGTGCCTTTGCAGCTTTTGGCTGTGTGCACAAATTTCTACCACAGGCCAACCCCTGCTGCAGCCTCGCATCTTGTGTCTTGCTACAAAGTTACAATGTACAGCCTGATCACTGGGAGAAGGGGAAATGTTCTCCTCTTCCAGCAATAACTCTGACTGCGAGGTGCCTCAAAGTTTTAGTGACAGGTGCATGACGACCAGACTGTACAGACGCCGTGCGTCACACTTCCTCTCACGTGGTTTCAGAGATGGTGACGGACGTTTTCTTTACACAGAAGTTTTGTGGTTTCGATGCAATTTCCTCTTCCACCACCCTCTACTCTAAACCTTCACTGGAACGGAGACGAGGGGACCTTTAATAAGGTATGATAATGATTATTTTGTGATTTGATCGTGTTGTGCAGCTGTAAAGTGGCATGGGCACTGACTCTGAGATGTGTCTGCTGCACTGCAATGTGTGTATGGTGCAGTCCCATCATGAAGCTCATAGGGGAGGCTCTGTATACATAGGAATTGATATAGAAAGCTGACGGTAAACACAAAATGTGTATTCAGTAACAGTGATTGATTCTCCACCAGTGAGTGTTTGGTGAAAGTCATATTGACTGCTTAATAAAAATGCCCCATACTTACCAGTATGATGAATACTCAGCCCAGATAAGACATTGCTGCATTGGGATGTAATCACAGAGCAGATGTCCGTACTGAGGACCAGGACACAGCTCGCTACAGTGTGTGTGTATACACACTCTGTATATATGCTCCTATTAGGGACGATCAAGTGATTTCCCAATTTTTTATAATATATATATATATATATATATATATATATATATATATATATATATATATATATATATATATATATATTTTTTTTTTTTTTTAAATGTTGTATTATTGGAGTGGTTGTTTATAGGGTAGCTTAGTTATTCAATTCAGACCTAGTTTACACTTGTGGTTAGGGTAGGGGGGGGAGGGGGCAGTAAGCAAAGGTTTTTTTTTTATCCCCCTGACTATTGGCAGTAGTGGGGGGTATTTAACCACTTAAGGACCAGGCCTATTTTTGACACCTGTTGTTTACAAGTTAAAATAATTTTTTTTTTTTTTTTAGAAAATGATTTAGAACGCCTAAACATTATATATTTTTTCAGACACCCTAGAGAATAAAATGGCGGTCGTTGCAATACTTTGTTACACCGTATTTGCGCAGAGGTCTTACAAATGCAATTTTTTTAAATTAAAAAAATAAGAACACAGTATAGTTAACCCAAATGTTTTCTATATTGTGAAAGATATTGTTACGCTAAGTAAATTGATACCCAACATGTCATGCTTCAAAATTGCGCCCGCTCGTGAAATGGCGTCAAACTTTGGCACTTAAAAACTCCATAGGCAACGTTTAAGAATTTCTACAGGTTACCAGTTTAGAGTTACAGAGGAGATCTTTTGCTAGAATTATTGCTCTCGCTATAACGATCGTGCCGATACCTCACATGTGTACTTGAACACCGTTTTCATATGTGGGCACGACTTACCTATGTGTTCGCTTCTGCATGTGAGCTCAGAGGGACAGGGCGCTTTAAATTTATTTTTTTTCTTATTTTTTATTTTTACACTGTCCTTTTAAAAAAAAAAAAAAATAATTATTTTTGGATCACTTTTATTCCTATTACAAGGAATCTAAACATCCCTTGTAATGGAAAAAAAGCATGACAGGACCTCTTTATTGTGAGATCTGGGGTCAAAAAGATATCACATTTACACTTAGGCTACTTTCACACTGGGGCGCTCAGCGGTGCTATATTTAGCGCCGCTTTACTGTTGTTTTAGCGCCGCTGATCGGTTTTAATCTCCGCCGCTGATCAGTTTTAATCCCGGATAGCGGTCGAAAAAGGGTTAAAACCACCAGCAAAGCGCCACTGCAGCGGCGCTTTGCTGGCGGGTTTGGAGCACTGCCCCATTGTTTTCAATGGGAAGGGGCGCTTTAGGAGCGGTAAATACACAGCTACTACAGCGTTCCAAAGATGCGGCTTGCAGGACATTTTTGACTGTCCTGCAAGCGCACCGCTCCAGTGTGAAAGCCCTCAGGGCTTTCACATTGGAGTGCATTGAGCGGCTCTTTTTGGGCGCTTTGCAGGCGCTATTTTTAGCACTTTAGCGCCTGCAAAGCGCCTCAGTGTGAAATGGGCCTTAAAAGCAAACAATAAAAAAAAAAGTATTTAAAAAAACCAAAAAAAAAATTGTCCCTTTAAGGCCATTGGGTGAAAGTGATGTTTGATGTCGCTGTCATCATCCAATGGCACACAGTCGAGTGGGGGCCATCATTTCCTCATTCGACTTAGTGCCAAGCAGGGGAAAGGATCGGATCCGCCGCAGAGACCACTTTTATCTTAACGAGGACCGCCTGCCGTTGAAGAAAATACCGGGTTTATGGCAGCTATCTGCTGCCGTAATAACGGTATTTAACGTCAAAGGACCAACGTATAACGGCGGCGGGCAGTCCGGAAGTGGTTAAATACACAGTGCAAGTTAAGCCAATTGTCGGCTATCTGATGGAAGTGATTTGGGCGGAATGTAGTGACCACAACCTCCTCCTGGGTTCCCCATGCCATGTATCCCAGGCTCCGTTTTCCTACCTGTGTGCCCAGAACAGGCATGGCATGTCCCCGGATAGAGTGGAAGGAGATGAACAAGCACCCGTAGCCATGTCTTCTTTCACACTAATTATCAGGGCTGGTGCAAGGATTTTTGACACCCTAGGCGAAACCTAATTTCGCAGCCCCCATTGGCTCCACCCCCTTTGCCGTGCTCATGTGACAGAAGGGGCAGCTATACAGGAAGCCTCAGTTCTGCTTCCTCTAGCGCTGGCTCCAGTGCTGTGCTGCACCTCCGATTACACTACTGGTCGGACTGAGTTAGTTACATGCTGCAGCCTGCAGAGCATGCAAACGCGGAGGGAAACCAGCGGCCGGGCGCCCCTAGGTAGCAGTGCGCCCTAGGTGGCTGCCTAGTTTGCCTAGTGGTAGCACCGGCCCTGCTAATTATTACTATACAAGATTTATATAGCGCCAACAGTTTGCACAGCGCTTTACAATGTAGAGGGTTAGGGGAGGGAGGGGCAGTAAAAAAAAAAAGGTTAGTCTACGGTTTAATGTGTTTTACTGCGTTTTTACCTTGCTAACAATACAAAAACGCAATCCCTTTAAGTCCTATTAGAATCTTTACACCACTGCACTGCGGGTGAAAAGTCCTACATGCTGCATCTTTGGTACAGTTTTCAAAACCGCACCAAAAAATGCAGCTGCCCATTGAAACGAATAGGAAACACTCTACGGTTGCATTTTTGGTGCATTTTTTGACCCGCATGTCAATGTTTCACATTTCACATCACAAACACACTGGAAATGCATCTAAAAGTTGGCAAAAACACATGTGTGTTTTTACCGCATGTTTGCTACAGAACAGTGTGACTGAAAATACAGGGCAAATCATGTGTGCGGGTTATACGCCAATATTTACCTGGCGCCTCCAGATTACATCCCACCTCCTGGATGGCTCCTAGGATAGATGTCGCATGTCCTGGCATTGAACCGGTGTTCTGTCTATCCTAGGAGCCATCCAGGAGGCGGGACTGTTTGTGACTGCGAGCGCCAAGTAAGATCCCTCTGTGTAATCCGGCACTGGTGAGCCCGCAATGATGGGCAATGGTGAGGCTGCAGATTGGCACTGATCAGGCTGCATTACTGGGCAATCGCGAGGCTGCAGATGGGCACGGATCAGGCTTCATTAAAGGGCAATGGCGAGGCTGCAGATGGGCACAGATCATGCTGCATTGATGGGCAATGGTGAGGCTGCAGATGGCACTGATCAGGCTGCAATGAAGGGCAATGGCGAGGCTGCAGATGGGCACAGATCATGCTGCATTGATGGGCAATGGTGAGGCTGCAGATGGGCACTGATCAGGCTGCAATGATGGGCAATAGTGAGGCTGCAGATTGGCACTGATCAGGCTGCATTAATGGCAATGGCGAGGCTGCAGATGGGCATGGATCAGGCTTCATTAATGGGCAATGGTGGGGCTGCAGATGGGCACTGATCAGGCTGCATTGATGGGCAATGACGAGGCTGCAGATGGGCACGGATCAGGCTTCATTAATGGGCAATGGTGAGGCTGCAGATGGGCACGGATCAGGCTTCATTAATGGGCAATGGTGAGGCTGCAGATGTGCACTGATCAGGCTGCAATGATGGGCAATAGTGAGGCTGCAGATTGGCACTGATCAGGCTGCATTAATGGCAATGGTGAGGCTGCAGATGGGCACAGATCAGGCTTCATTAATGGGCAATGGCGAGACTGCAGATGGGCACTTATCATGCTGCATTGATGGGCAATGGTGAGGCTGCAGATGGGCACTGATCAGGCTGCAATGATGGGCAATAGTGAGGCTGCAAATTGGTACTGATCAGGCTGCATTACTGGGCAATGGCAAGGCTGCAGAGGGGCATGGATCAGGCTTCATTAATGGGCAATGGTGAGGCTGCAGATGGGCACTGATCGGGCTGCATTGATGGGCAATGGTGAGGCTGCAGATGGGCACTGATCAGGCTGCATTGATAGGCAATGGTGAGGCTGCAGATGGCCACTGATCAGGCTTCATTAATGGGCAATGGTGAGACTGCAGATGGGCACTGATCATGCTGCATTGATGGGCAATGGTGAGGCTGCAGATGGGCACTGATCAGGCTGCAATGATGGGCAATAGTGAGGCTGCAGATTGGCACTGATCAGGCTGCATTACTGGGCAATGGCAAGGCTGCAGAGGGGCATGGATCAGGCTTCATTAATGGGCAATGGTGAGGCTGCAGATGGGCACTGATCGGGCTGCATTGATGGGCAATGGTGAGGCTGCAGATGGGCACTGATCAGGCTGCATTCATAGGCAATGGTGAGGCTGCAGATGGGCACTGATCAGGCTTCATTAATGGGCAATGGTGAGACTGCAGATGGGCACTGATCATGCTGCATTGATGGCAATGGTGAGGCTGCAGATGGGCACTGATCAGGCTGCAATGATGGGCAATAGTGAGGCTGCAGATTGGCACTGATCAGGCTGCATTACTGGGCAATGGCAAGGCTGCAGATGGGCATGGATCAGGCTTCATTAATGGGCAATGGTGAGGCTGCAGATGGGCACTGATCGGGCTGCTCTGATGGGCAATGGTGAGGCTGCAGATGGGCACTGATCAGGCTGCATTGATAGGCAATGGTGAGGCTGCAGATGGGCACTAATAAGCAGCCCATCCATAGAGGGTGCACGGGCACCGCCTCCCATATCCGTGCGTCTGGCCCCCTGATCTACATATCAGGGCACCGGACTATGGAGTCCAATGTGGGGGAGGGTGTTTTTCTGAAGCACCTGATTAGAGCCAGAGGCTCTAATAGGCTTCAAAAAAGGGTGGCCTCCGAGCGCAGAGCATTGCGCTCCGATCCCACCCTGTTGAGTGACGATAGCGAATTAATTTTCGCTATTGTGACACTAAAGTTCCTTCCCGCCAATCAGGAGGCAGGTCGTGAAACCTGATCCATTTAGGAGCAGTTGGGCATTTTTTTTTTCAACTGCTCCCAAACTCTCCTCTGTTATCTTATCAGTACATCTACACAGGGTCACTTATAGTCATTTCTAGGCAGTTTAGTTTAGAGGCTTTTTTGGAACTCCAAAAAATGGGTTCAAAAGCTGAGTTTAGAGGCATTTCAAGCGCCAAACACTTCTAAACGCGGCTTTCATTTACAGGCGTTTTTCATTTTTGGCTATTTAAAAATGCTGCTAAACGCTGCAAAACGGACGTTTTAAACGTGGGTTACTATCAGTCAAGCTAAATCGTTCAGGAGTGGTTGTAAAAACGTCCCGTGAACATGAAGCCTAAAAATCATCACATAGGGAATTTTTTGTCCCCTATTTGGTGAAAAAAAAAAAGATAAAAAAAAAAAAACCCCAGCGCAGAAAAACCCCTCCCCCCAAAAAATGTTGAGCCCCCTTCCCCACATATACACACGCACAAAAGTAAACGCATGCGTTGGGGCGCCTACACGTGAAAACGTTGACTGCGGTACACATGTTACATATATGAGAGCAATAACTCTATCACCAGACCTCCTGTGTAACACTAAGCTGATGACCTATAGGGGGCTTTTGAAGCGTCGCCTATAGAAAATATAGGGGACTGAAGTTTGTCGCCATTTCACGGGCGCACAGAAATTTAAGGTTTAGCATGTTGGGTATCTATTTACTCGCTGCAACCTTGTCTTTTATGTTAGTGTGTTATTTACTGAAATTTTGCGTTTCCTAGACCTTTGCGGTAATATCGTGTGATTTGCGTTTTGCCGCATTAGCGTTTTTGGGCGCTTTTTTATTGAAAACTCTCTTTAAAGTGGTTGTAAACCCTTACAAACCACTTTGACCTACAGGCGCACTGAGTGTGCCGCTGCTAACGGCTATATGCCGCGAGTGGCGGCTCCCATGCGCGGGAGTGACATCATCGCGGCTCCGGCCAATCACAGCACCGTGATTACCACAAAGAAGATGGAGGCTCTGTACACAAGGGGACAGCGGTGACATCGCTGGCTTCTGTGTCAGGTAAGTGACACATAATGGGCTACTATGTGATGCACAGTACTCCATTATGCTTTACCTTTGCAGGGAAACAAAGAGGAAGTAAACCCATTAGGGTTTACTTCCTCTTTAACCACTTCCCTACTGGGCACTTAAACCCCCCTCCTGCCCAGACCAATTTTCACCTTTCAGCGCTGACGCAATTTGAATTGACAATGACATACAACACTGTACCCAAATTCAATTTTTATCATTTTTTTCCCCACAAATAGAGCTTTCTTTTGGTGGTATTTAAAGAGGAGGGCCCACAAAAAAATATTTTTTTTAAAGGTCAGAAGCTACAAATACTGCAGCTGCTGACTTTTAATAATCGGACACTTACCTGTCCCGGGGTCCAGCGATGCGGGGGAACGAGGCCCCGTGATTCGACGCTCAGTCATCTGGGACACGTGACAGGTCCCAGATGACTGTGGGGCGCCGAGGGGAAGTGATGTCAGTGCCCGGGCACTGAAGGTGGCAGACTACGAGGGACCTCCTAGCAACAGGCATTTAGAGGTAAGTAAAAAAAAATTTTTTTTTCCAATTATTTTTTTTTAAATGATTTTTAAGCCAATTTTTTTTTTGGTGGCAACACCATTTTAATCACAGCTGGATTTTAATTTTTTTGCTAAACAAACAAAAGAAGATGGAAAATTTAGAAAAAAAAAATAAAATCATGTGCCATAGTTTTGTTATAAAATTTTGCAAACAGGTAATTTCTCTCCTTCATTGATATGCGCTGATGAGGCGGCACTGGTGGGCACTGATAGGCTGCACGGATGGGCACTGATAGGCTGCACTGGTGGGCACTGATAGGCTGCATGGATGGGCACTGATAGGCTGCAATGGTGGGCACTGATAGGCTGCATTGGTGGGCACTGATAGGCTGCACTGATAGGCTGCACGGATGGGCACTGATGGGCACAGTTAAAGGGGCACTGATAGGCACAGCTAAGGCGGCACTGATGGAGACAGATAAGGCGTCACTGATGGCCACTGATAAGATGGCACTGATGGGCCCTGATGAGTGGCACTGATAGGTGGCACTGATGGGCACTGGTAGGTGACACTGATGGGCACTGATAGGTGGCACTTATGTGCAGCACTGTTGTTGAGGCACTGATTGTGGGCACTGATATGTGGCACTGATGGGTGGCACTGTGGGCACTGATGGGTGGTGCTGGTGGGCACTGGTAGGTGGCACTGTTGCCTATTACTAGGTGGCACTGGTAGGGGGAACAGGTGGGCACTGAGGATCTGGCAGCAGCTCGCCGTGATCGGGACTGATGTCCCTCTCATAGCCGCCAGTGATCGGCTTTTCTTTTTTCTCCTTGCGCTGTCAGTGCGAGGAGAAAAAATAGCCAATTACCGGCTCTGTTGATATCACATGATCAGCTGTCATTGGATGACAGCTGATCACGTGGTAAGGGGTCGGGATCGACCCCTTACTCCGATCTGTGATCCAGCGAGTCTCATAGACTCGCTGATCACATAGCGGGGCACGCAGGCCGCTCGGGCGTGGGAGGACGTCAACAGACGTACTCCCGGCAAAGTAGGTCCGCGCTGTAGCCGTCATTTGGCTATAGCGCAGATCTGAAGTAATTAATGTAAAGAGCTTGTTCCCGGATTGTCCATGTCAATGGACAAATCTGTGTGCATTTGCGCAAATGAGGCGTAAATTACTGACCAAAAATGCAGAATTTTGTATTTTTTTTTTTACTGAAGAATACACGCCGCTTGTTTACACGCCTATGTGCCTAGGCACATTACAATTAATGGGCTGTATTTTAGTAAAAAAATAAGCTGTACTGAGCATTTTCAAGCTGCAGGGTGCAAGAGGCCTAAAGAGGAAGTAAACCCTGATGGGTTTTACTTCCTCTTTCCCCCCCCCTGCATAGTAAAAGCATAATGGGCTAGTATGCATCGCACTTACCTGTAAACGAAGCCCGCAATGTCCCTACTGGTGGCCGCATCATTCTTCACCCCTCTTCCTTGCGGGGCCGTGGACTCTGTGACTGGCCAGAGTCACTGGTCACGGCACGAGCCCCCTTAGAAATGTCACGATCGTGCCCTTTCTTCAGTGCGCATGCGCCGATGATGTCGGCGCGAGCGCGTATGGCAAATATTTCCTACACTGTGGAGGTTTAGGAGATATTTCCAGTACCTACAGATAAGCTTTATTATATATTTATTATAGTTTACAACCACTTCCCGACCGGCGCACAACGATGTACGTCGACAGAATGGCACGGACAGGCATAAGGGAGTACAGGTACATCCCCTTTAAGATGCCGCCGTGCCATTTGAGCGCGCCGCCGGCAGCTCGTGCCGGTCGGGACCCCCGTGAGGCCGGTCGCGGCTCCCGCGGACTCGATCGCCGCGGGGATACCCGAGATCGTCTCACGGGAAGGCTGAACAGGGAGATGCGAAAATAAACAGCATCTCCCCGTTCTGCCGAGCAACTAGTGACGCTGATCTCTGCTCCCTGTGATTGGAGCAGAGATCAGCATTCACTAGCTTACAGCCACGCCCCCCCACAGTTAGAAACACGCCTCTAGGAACATGTAACCCCTACACTGCCCCCTAGTGGTTAACCCCTTCACTGGCATTTAAATAGCACTGATTGCTGTATAAATGACAATGGTCCCAAAAATGTCCGATGTGTCCGCCATAATGTCGCAGTCACAATAAAAATCGCTGATCGCAGCCATTACTAGTAAAAAAAAAAATTATTTATAAAAATGCTATAAAACTATCCCTATTTTGTAAACGCTATAACTTTTGCGCAAACCAATCAATAATCGCTTATTGCGATTTTTTTTTACCAAAAATATGTAGAGTAATACGCATCGTCCTAAACTGAGGAAAAAAAAAGTTTTTTAATATATTTTTGGGGATATTTATTATAGTAAAAAGTAAAAAAATATTGCATTTTTTTTTCAAAATTGTCGCTCTATTTTTGTTTATAGCGCAAAAAATAAAAACCGCAGGGGCGATCAAATACCACCAAAAGAAAGCTCTATTTGTGGGAAAAAAGGACATCAATTTTGTTTGGGAGCCACGTCTCACGACCGTGCAATTGTCAGTTAAAGCGACGCGGTGCCGAATTGCAAAAAGTGCTCTGGTCTTAAGCCAGCAAAATGGTCCGGGGCTGAAAGTGGTTAATACACAATAAAGCGCTTACCACTGCAACATTCTTTTCTGATGTGTGTGATGCTTCGTGATGATTTTTTAAAGCTTTAAAGAAGCTTGACAAACCCTGTGTGTGTTGATATTTTTGATTTGTTTTAACCACTTGCCTTCTGGAAGATTTACTCCCCTTCATGACCAGGTCATTTTTTTGCGATACGGCACTGTGTTACTTTAACTGACAATTGTGCGGTCGTGTGTCGCTGAACACAAATAAAATTGATGTCCCTTTTTCCCCACAAAGAGAGCTTTATTTTGGTGGTATTTGATCACCTCTGTGTTTTTTTTTATTTTTTTTGTGCTATAAACAACATACTGACAATTTTCAAAAAAAATATTTAAAAAAAAACTATTTTTTTAATCTCTTTTATAAAATGCATCCAATAAAAATGTTTTAAAAAATGTAATTTCTTCATCAATTTAGGCTAAAAAAAATTTTGCCACATATTTTTGGTAAAAATCAGTACCCTCGTTCTGCAGATCCGCGGCATATTAGTACCCTCGTTGTGCAGATCCGCAGCATATTAGTACCCTCGTTCTGCAGATCCGCAGCATATTAGTGCCCTCGTTGTGCAGATCCGCAGCATATTAGTGCCCTCGTTCTG
Organism: Lithobates sylvaticus; assembly: GCA_028564925.1. NCBI lineage: Eukaryota > Metazoa > Chordata > Amphibia > Anura > Ranidae > Lithobates > Lithobates sylvaticus. The sequence continues at coordinate 280,833,955 of CM053031.1, forward strand.
CAGATCCGCAGCATATTAGTACCCTCGTTCTGCAGATCCACGGCATATTAGTACCCTCGTTCTGCAGATCCGCGGCATATTAGTACCCTCGTTCTGCAGATCCACAGCATATTAGTACCCTCGTTCTGCAGATCCGCAGCATATTAGTACCCTCGTTCTGCAGATCCGCAGCATATTAGTACCCTCGTTCTGCAGATCCGCGGCATATTAGTACCCTCGTTCTGCAGATCCGCGGCATATTAGTACCCTCGTTCTGCAGATCCGCGGCATATTAGTACCCTCGTTCTGCAGATCCGCGGCATATTAGTACCCTCGTTCTGCAGATCCGCAGCATATTAGTACCCTCGTTCTGCAGATCCGCAGCATATTAGTACCCTCGTTCTGCAGATCCGCAGCATATTAGTACCCTCGTTCTGCAGATCCGCTGCATATTAGTACCCTCGTTCTGAAAATCCACAGCATATTAGTACCCTCGTTCTGCAGATCCGCGGCATATTAGTACCCTCGTTCTGCAGATCCGCAGCATATTAGTACCCTCGTTCTGCAGATCCGCAGCATATTAGTACCCTCGTTCTGCAGATCCGCGGCATATTAGTACCCTCGTTCTGCAGATCCGCGGCATATTAGTACCCTCGTTCTGCAGATCCGCGGCATATTAGTACCCTCGTTCTGCAGATCCGCAGCATATTAGTACCCTCGTTCTGCAGATCCGCAGCATATTAGTACCCTCGTTCTGCAGATCCGCGGCATATTAGTACCCTCGTTCTGCAGATCCGCAGCATATTAGTACACTCGTTCTGCAGATCCGCGGCATATTAGTACCCTCGTTCTGCAGATCCGCAGCATATTAGTACCCTCGTTCTGCAGATCCGCGGCATATTAGTGCCCTCGTTCTGCAGATGCGTGGCATATTAGTACCCTCGTTCTGCAGATCCGCAGCATATTAGTACCCTCGTTCTGCAGATCCGCGGCATATTAGTACCCTCGTTCTGCAGATCCGCAGCATATTAGTACCCTCGTTCGGCAGATAACCTGCTCAGTAGTACCCCCAGCTCTGATGATCCCTCACTCAGTAGTAATTTCCAGCTCTGCTGCACACCATACATAGCTCCCAACTGTCCCTGATTTGGAGCAATGTCCCTCTGTCCCTCATTCCTCCTCATTTGTCCCTCATTTTGGTCTGATCTATATAGCTGTGTATAAAATGCACTTTTTATTTTTCAAAAAGTGTTTCCCAGCGCTAAACCTTTCATCCGATTTCTAAATTGCTGCATTTGTAAATACTAAAAGCCAATATAAAGGAATAGTAGCGGTAAAAAGCATTTGTGGGTTTAACCAATCATTTTGTTTTTGTACATTTCTCCTTTGGGGGGGGGGGGGGGGCGTGGCAGGGGGCGTATCCTATGCCTACTTTCTTTTGCTAGTAGGTGTCCCTCATTTCCAGAAGTTTTGAGGTATGCACCACGTGTGACATCTGCTAGTTTCTCCTGCTCCGGTCCCTCTGCTCTGCTGATCCTACGCAGCCCAGTCCTTCTCTCCAGTCCCGTTCACCTTCCACTATAGCGTTTGCATGTTGCACACCACATGTGCCATCTGCTAGTCGCTCCGCTCCAGTCCGGACCCCGCTCACCTTCCTGCTGCTCCTCTCTGCACACCAGATGTGACGTCTGCACCAGCTACTTCCACAATATAAACACATGAACTGGGAGAAACTGCTGTTGACGCCTTTGCAGTTAACTTGTTGGTGTCCCAGTGCATCCTGGGATATCTCATACCTGTAATACCTCCAAAACAAAGCCAACTAACTCTGAATAAAAGCCTCTCAAAAACTTCAGGTGCTGTTAGCGAGCGTTGTCATAGACTTTTGGAGATGCTTTGAAGCACCAAGAAAGCGACATGGGGTATCATTTTTGAAGCAAGGCAAACACAATGTGTGAACAGGACTGTAAACTTACCATTTTATTTTGTTGCTTTCAGAGTGCTTTAAAAAAAGCATGTCAAATGCCACATTTTTAAGCAAGTGTAAATAAGCCCTAAAGGAAATGTAGTGTATACATTGTTTTTGCATATATGTATGACAGCCAGGCAACTTGCATTTTCATAAGTAGAACATCAATGACAGCCCATATACAGTATTTTTCTATTGACTGGTTTAGTTGAAAGTGTTCATTGACATTCCTTGTTATTTGTCTCCTGTCCCAGGTTTCCGGTCTCCATAATCATGGCCGACTTTGCCACCATCCCTGGGGGTGCCCCCACCGCTGTGGACCCACCGTTGCTTTCACAGCCCTGCAGCCAGTGTCTAATCATCATATTCTTCCTGGCATTGGTCACTGCCATATTCATGGTGACCTGCGTTGTACTGTCCTTCAAAGTCTCCCAAATGTCCCAGCAGAGGTCACGGCGGAGCAGGATCACGCCGTCACCCACGGCCATGGATTTATGGGCCTCACCTCCAATCTCTCACAGTCAATCCACTCTGTTATTGGAGGAGGGACCAGCAGTGAATACACTCCGGCTTCCTGCATTCTCCCCAGAATGGGATGAAGTCGTCGCCCTTCAGCCACGGGTGACCCTACGGGACCTGGATGAGTTCTGTTGGCGCAGTAACGCCACGGCTGTGTAAGACCAGAAGGCTTTGAACCTTCAGTGGACTGTGATGCAATAGCTGATGTCCTCCACTAGCACCCAAAAGCCTGGAGGGTGCCACTCAGGAGGGTATCTAGACTACCTCTGACATTTTTTTAAACATTATAAATTCACGAAGAACAATACGAGTTACATGGATATGACGCATCTGAATAAATAATTATTTACTGCTCCTTGATGTAATTGACCACAACTGCCTCATTTCCTTAGAATGATCTACTGTGTATTTTGTGTGCAATCTTTCTTGCTTAGGGCTTGCCACTTCCTGTTACAGCAGATAAGTCTTAATTCTTAATTAATTCTCGATGACCAAAAACAAGTTCTTGCACCATGGGATGTCTAAACCAGGAACTGAAAACAATTGTCCACTGCTGCCTACCTTGTTCGACTTGGAGGCCCCCATCTTTTCTTTGGCCCTTCTTCAGTTGTAGATGCATGTGAATCATGGAAAACCAGCAGGAGCCTGATTATCCTATACCAGTGATGGCGAACCTTGGCACTCCAGATGTTTTGGAACTACATTTCCCATGATGGTCCACTACACTGCAGAGTGTATGAGCATCATGGGAAATGTACAGTGGTGTGAAAAAGTGTTTGCCCCCTTCCTCATTTCCTGTTCCTTTGCATGTTTGTCACACTTAAGTGTTTCGGAACATCAAACCAATTTAAACAATAGTCAAGGACAACACAAGTAAACACAAAATGCAATTTGTAAATGAAGGTGTTTATTATTAAAGGTGAAAAAAAATCCAAACCATCATGGCCCTGTGTGAAAAAGTGATTGCCCCCCTTGTTAAAACATACTATAACTGTGGTTGTCCACACCTGAGTTCAATTTCTCTAGCCACACCCAGGCCTGATTATTGCCACACCTGTTCACAATCAAGGCATCACTTAAATAGGAGCTGCTTGACACAGTAAGGTCCACCAGAAGATCCTTAAAAGCTACCCATCATGCCGAGACCCAAAGAAATTCAGGAACAATTGAGAAGAAAGTAATTGAGATCTATCAGTCTGGAAAGGGTTATAAAGCCATTTCCAAAGCTTTGGAATCCAGCGAACCACAGTGAGAGCCATTATCCACAAATGGCGAAGACATGGAACAGTGGTGAACCTTCCCAGGAGTGGCCGGCCGCCCAAAATTACCCCAAGAGCGCAGCGACGACTCATCCAAGAGGTCACAAAAGACCCCACAACAACGTCCCAAGGAACTGCAGGCCTCACTTGCCTCAGTTAAGGTCAGCGTTCATGCCTCCACCATCAGGAAAAGACTGGGCAAAAATGGCCTGCATGGCAGAGTTCCAAGGAGAAAACCACTGCTGAGCAAAAAGAACATCAAAGCTCGTCTCAATTTCTCCACAACACATCTTGATGATCCCCAAGACTTTTGGGACAACATTCTGTGGACCGATGAGACAAAAGTGGAACTCTTTGGAAGGTGTGTGTCCAAGTATATCTGGCGTAGAAGGAACACTGCATTTCAGAAAAAGAACATTATACCAACAGTAAAATATGGTGGTGGTAGTGTGATGGTCTGGGGCTGTTTTGCTGCTTCAGGACCTGGAAGACTTGCCGTGATAAAAGGAACTATGAATTCTGCTGTCTACCAAGAGATCCTGAAGGAGAATGTCCGACCATCTGTTCGTGTACTCAAGCTGAAACGAACTTGGGTTCTGCAGCAGGACAATGATCCTAAACACACCAGCAAGTCCACCACCGAATGGCTGAAGAAAAACAAAATGAAGACTTTGGAGTGGCCTAGCCAAAGTCCAGACCTGAATCCTATTGAGATGTTGTGGTATGACCTTAAAAAGGCCGTTCATGCTCGAAAACCCTCTAATGTAACTGAATTAGGACAATTCTGCAAAGATGAGTGGGCCAAAATTCCTCCAGGACGCTGTAAAAGCCTCATTGCACGTTATCGCAAACGCTTGGTTGCAGTTGTTGCTGCTAAGGGTGGCCCAACCAGTTATTAGGTTTAGGGGGCAATCACTTTTCACACAGGGCCATGATGGTTTGGATTTTTTTTCACCTTTAATAATAAACACCTTCATTTACAAATTGCATTTTGTGTTTACTTGTGTTGTCCTTGACTATTGTTTAAATTGGTTTGATGTTCCGAAACACTTAAGTGTGACAAACATGCAAAGGAACAGGAAATGAGGAAGGGGGCAAACACTTTTTCACACCACTGTAGTTCCAAAACATCTGGGGTGCAAGGTTCGCCATCACTGTCCTATACAGATCTTTAGTTATCACTAGAGGGATCCTCAATGGGGGAATGGAGGTCCTGATTCCTTTAAATAGATCTTAAGTTATCTAGAGGGACCACCGGCAGTAGAAGGGAGGTCTAGGATTTCTCTGTATAGATCTTTATATAACTAGAGGGACCACCAGTAAGAAGGAGGTCCTGAGTCTTACATATAGATCTTTATATCACTAGAGGGAACACCAGCAGGAGGAAGGAGGTCCTGATTCCCCTATGTAGATCTTAATATCACTAGAGTGAACACCAGAAGGAGGTCCTGATTCCTCTATATAGATCTTTAGTTATATCTATTAAGGGATCACCAGCAGGAGGAAGGCGGTCCTGATTCCCCTATATAGATCTTTATATCATTGGAGGAATCACCAGCAGGAGGAAGGAGGTCCTGATTCCTCTATATAGATCTTTATATCATTAGAGGAATCACCAGCAGGAGGAAGGAGGTCCTGATTCCTCTATATAGATCTTAAGTTATTACTAGAGGTACCACCAGCAAAAGGTAGAAGATCATGGTTCCTCTATATAGATCTTTAGTTATCACTGGAGGGATCCCCAACAAGAGGAAGGAGGTCAAGATTTCCCAACACAGATCTTTAGTTATCACTAGAGCGATCACCTCCAGGATGAAGGAGGTCCTGATTCCTCTATATAGATCTTTAGTTATCACTAGAGTGATCACCAGCAGGAGGAAGGAGGTCATGCTTTCTCTTTATACATCTTAAGTTATTACTAGAGGGACCACTGGCAAAAGGAATCTTTAGTTATAATTGGAGGAATCCCCAACAATTGGAAGGAGGTGAAGATCTCCCAACACAGATCATTAGTTATCACTAGAGGGACCATCGGCAGGAGGAAGGAGGTCCTGATTCCTCTTTAGTTAGACCTCATTTAGAATACTGTGTATAGTTCTGGAATCCTCACTTACAACAAGATATTGATAAGAGAGAACGAGTCCAGAGATGGGCAACACCAATGGTGAAAGGTGTAAAGGATAAAGCATATCAGAAAAGACTGCAGAAAACTAATACGGTGCCTTGAAAAAGTATTCATACTTCTTGAAATTTTCCACATTTTGTCATGTTACCATCAAAAATGTAAATGTATTTTATTGGGATTTTATGTGATAGACCAACACAAAGTGGCGCATAATTGTGAAGTGGAAGGAAAATGATAAATGGTTTAACATTTTTTTTTTACAAATAAATATCTGAAAAGTGTGGCGCTCATACAACCCCCTTTACTCTGATCCCCTTAACTAAAGTCTATTGGAACCAATTGCCTTCAGAAGTCACCAAATTAGTAAATAAAGCCCACCTGTGTGTAATTGAATCTTAGTATAAATACAGCTGTCCTGTGAAGCCCTCAGAAGTTTGTTAGAGAACCTTAGTGAGCATACAGCATCATAAAGGCCAAATAACACACCAGACAGGTCAGGGATAAAGTTGTGGAGAAGTATAAAGCAGGGTTAGGTTATAAAAACATACCCCAAGCTTTGAACATCTCACAGAGCTCTGTTCAATCCATCATCCGAAAATGGAAAGAGTATGGCACAACTGCAAACCTACCAAGACATGGCCGTCCACCTAAACTGACCAGCCGGGCAAGGAGAGCATTCATCAGAGAAGCAGCCAAGAGGCCCATGGTAACTCTGGAGGATCTGCAGAGATCCACAGCTCAGGTGGGAGAATCTGTCCACAGGACAACTATTAGTCGTGTTCTCCACAAATCTGCCCTTTATGGAAGAGTGGCAAGAAGATAGACATAAGAAGTCCAGTTTACGAAAAGCCATGTGGGGGACACAACAAACATGTGGAAGAAGGTGCTCTGGTCAGATGAGACCAAAATTCAACTTTTTGGCCTAAAAGCAAAACGCTATTTGTGGTGGAAAACTAACACTGCGCATCACCCTGAACACACCATCCCCACTGTGAAACATGGTGGTGGAAGCATCATGTGGTGGGGATGCTTTTCTTCAGCAGGGACAGGGAAGCTGGTCAGAGTTGATGGGAAGATGGATGGAGCCAAATACAGGACAATCTTAGAAGAAAACCTGTTAAAGTCTGCAAAAGACTTGAGACCGGGGGATAGGTACACCATACAGTAGGAAAACGACCCTAAACATACAGCCAGAGCTACAATGGAATGGTTTAGATCAAAGCATATTCATGTGTTAGAATGGCCCAGTCACAGTCCAGATTTAAATCCAGTTGAGAATCTGTGGCAAGACTTGTAAATTGCTGCTCACAGACGCTCTCCATCCAATCTGACAGAGCTTGAGATATTTTGCACAGAAGAATGGGCAAAAATGTCCCTCTCTAGATGTGCAAAGCTGTAGAGACATCCCCAAAAAGACTTGCAGCTGTACTTGCAGTGAAAGGCGGTTCTACAAAGTATTGACTCCGGGGGGCGCCATACAAATGTACCCCCCACACTTTTCACATATTTATTTGTAAAAAAAAAAAAACTGAAAACCATTTATAATTTTCCTTCCACTTCACAATTATGAGCCACTTTGTGTTGGTCTATCACATAAAATCCCAATATAAATACATTTACGTTTTTGGTGGTAACATGACAAAATGTGGAAAATTTCAAGGGGTATGAATACTTTTTCAAGGCACTGTATGTGCAATCATGAGGAAAGAATGGAAAGGGGAAACATGACTGAAACCTTGAAATACCTGAAGTGGGTGAATAAGGTTCAGAAGGGCAGGATTTTCCATATGAACACAAAACACGACCTCAAACCAGCAGGAGGAAAGTTCAAAACTAACCTTGGAAAGTTTCATTTTACTGAGAGAGTAGTTGATACTTGGATCTGACTTCAGGCAGGGGTAGTGGGTCTGTTAACAGCAAATGAATGTAGAAATGCTGGGAGAAAACATAGATCTACTGTAAACTCAGATAAATAAGTAAAAAAATTAAAAGGGGTCTGACATGATGGCCCATTGGACTTTTTCTGCCTTTACTCTTCTCTGCTTCTATTTTCTAACTTTTTGAAATAACTTTGAATCCAGAATCATGTATCAGAGAACACAAGCGTGGACGTAATCCGTTATTGCAGATCAGGCTGTGAACTCAAAACCTCCATATCGTAACATATCAGGGCTGCATCACTCTCTAGGACACACTTAACCCCTTCATCGCCCCCCTAGTGGTTAACCCCTTCCCTGCCAGCGTCATTTACACAGTAATCAGTGCATTTTTATAGATGTTTACATGTTTACATGCCTGGTAATAGGAACAGGGCTTTTCTTAAGTGGGTGTGATGGAGGGTCTTCAGTACTGATGCTGGCTGCTGGGGGATCTATTGTTGCTGGAGGGGATCTATTTTTGCGTGGCAATCTATTGTTGCTGGTTGAGAATCTTTTGTTACGGGGGGGGGGGGGGTCAATTGGTGCTGGAAGGGATCTCCTGTTTAGGGAGGGGCATACTGTTGCTGGCTGCTGGGAGATCTGTTGCTGCTCTTGGGGATCTATGGTTGCGGGGGGGGGGTCTTTTCTGCTGGCTGCATGGAATCTATTTTATTGCTTTTCTTGTTATCATTACAAAATTCCATACAAATTACTTTGTACACTTTGCACTAAAAATGATACTTGGATCTATATTTTCTAAAAGAGGCTGTACTTGGAGCTGGGTAGGGGGTGGAACCAAGGGTCAGTGCTAAGAGGAGGGTAGGGGGGAGCCAAGGGTCAGTGCTCGGAGGTGGGTAGGGGTGGAACCAAGGGTCAGTGCGCAGAGGTGGGTAGGGGCAGATCCAAGGGTCGGCGCTTGGAGTTGGGTAGGGGCGGATCCAAGGGTCAGTGCTTGGAGGTGGGTAGGGGCGGATCCAAGGGTCAGTGCTTGGAGGTGGGTAGGGGCGGATCCAAGGGTCAGTGCTTGGAGGTGGGTAGGGGCGGAACCAAGGGTCAGTGCTTGGAGGTGGGTAGGGGCGGAACCAAGTGTCAGTGCTTGGAGGTGGGTAGGGGCGGAACCAAGGGTCAGTGCTTGGAGGTTGGTAGGGGCGGAACCAAGGGTCAGTGCTCAGAGGTGGGTAGGGGCGGAACCAAGGGTCTGTGCTTGGAGGTGGGTAGGGGCAGAACCAAGGGTCAGTGCTTGGAGGTGGGTAGGGGCAGAACCAAGTGTCAGTGCTTGGAGGTGGGTAGGGGCGGAACCAAGGGTCAGTGCTTGGAGGTTGGTAGGGGCAGAACCAAGGGTCAGTGCTTGGAAGTGGGTAGGGGCGGAACCAAGGGTCAGTGCTCAGAGGTGGGTAGGGGGGCGGAACCAAGGGTCAGTGCTTGGAGGTGGGTAGGGGCGGAACCAAGGGTCAGTGCTCAGAGGTGGGTAGGGGCGGAACCAAGGGTCATTGCTCAGAGGTGGGTAGGGGCGGAACCAAGGGTCTGCGCTTAGGGGTTGGTAGGGGCGGAACCAAGGGTCTGGGCTTGGAGGTGGGTAGGGGCGGAACCAAGGGTCAGTGCTCAGAGGTGGGTAGGGGCGGAACCAAGGGTCAGTGCTCAGAGGTGGGTAGGGGCGGAACCAAGGGTCTGCGCTTAGGGGTTGGTAGGGGCGGAACCAAGGGTCGGCGCTTGGAGGTGGGTAGGGGCGGAACCAAGGGTCAGTGCTTGGAGGTGGGTAGTGGCGGAACCAAGGGTCAGTGCTCAGAGGTTGGTAGGGGCGGAACCAAGGGTCATTGCTTGGAGGTGGGTAGGGGACAGAGACACAAAATGACTTAGAAGGTGGGAGTTCCTGCACTGAATAGAAATAAAAGTGATCAAAAAAATTTAAAGGGACAGTGTAAAAATAAAAAATTGAAATAAATAAGAAAAAGAAAATTGAAAGTGTTCCCATCCCTACGTGTTTGTGCGCAGCAGCGAATGCATATGTAAGTCGTGCACGCATATGTAAATAGTGTTCACACCACAGGTGTGGTATTGCCACCAACGTTAGAGTGAGAGCAATAATTCTAGTGCTAGACCTCCTCTGCAACTCTAAATGGGTAACCTGCAAAAATGTTTAAAGCATCACCTATGGAGATTTTTATTTACCATAGTTTGTCGCCATTCCACGAGCGTGCGCAATTTTAAAGCATGTCGTGTTAGGTCAGCTTAACATCATCTTTCATATTTTACAAAAACATGGGGTATATATTGTGTGTTTTTTTTTTTTTTAATTAATTAGAGTGTATTTTTCCCAAAACAAAATTGGTTTTAAAAAACCTCTGCACAAATACCGCGTGACATAAAAAAATTGCAACGACTGCCATTTTATTCCCTAGGGTCTCTGCTAAAAAATATATATAATGTTTGGGGGTTATAAGTAATTTTCTAGCAACAAATATTGATTTAAACTTGTAAACAAAAAGTGCCAGAAAAGGCCTGGCCTGAAAGTGTAAATGTAACACACGCAGACAATGACAAATCTATTTAGAAGGGTTTATTGTGTAGGCAACAATGATAGGAAGGACTTTATATATCAAGTGAACTACCGTATTTATCGGTGTATAACACGCACTGGTGTATAACACGCACCGGCGTATAACATGCACCACAAGTTTAGGAGGGAAGTTTAAGGAAAAAAACTTACATTTAAATGCCCATCAATGCAGCCTTATCAGTTCCACCTGCAGCCTTGTCCCAGTTCCACCTGCAGCCTTGTCCCTGTTTCACCTGCAGCCTTGTCCCAGTCCTTCCTGCAGCCTTGCCCCAGTCCTTCCTGCAGCCTTGCCCCAGTCCTTCCTGCAGCCTTGCCCCAGTTTCACCTGCAGCCTTGTCCCAGTCCTTCCTGCAGCCTTGTCCCAGTCCTTCCTGCAGCCTTGTCCCAGTCCTTCCTGCAGCCTTGTCCCAGTCCTTCCTGCAGCCTTGCCCCAGTCCTTCCTGCAGCCTTGTCCCAGTTCCACCTGCAGCCTTGTCCCAGTTCCACCTGCAGCCTTGTCCCAGTTCCACCTGCAGCCTTGTCCCAGTCCTTCCTGCAGCCTTGTCCCAGTCCTTCCTGCAGCCTTGCCCCAGTTTCACCTGCAGCCTTGTCCCAGTCCTTCCTGCAGCCTTGTCCCAGTCCTTCCTGCAGCCTTGCCCCAGTTTCACCTGCAGCCTTGTCCCAGTCCTTTCTGCAGCCTTGCCCCAGTCCTTCCTGCAGCCTTGCCCCAGTTTCACCTGCAGCCTTGTCCCAGTCCTTCCTGCAGCCTTGTCCCAGTCCTTCCTGCAGCCTTGCCCCAGTTTCACCTGCAGCCTTGTCCCAGTCCTTTCTGCAGCCTTGCCCCAGTCCTTCCTGCAGCCTTGTCCCAGTCCTTCCTGCAGCCTTGTCCCAGTTCCACCTGCAGCCTTGTCCCAGTCCTTCCTGCAGCCTTGCCCCAGTTCAACTTGCAGCTATCCTCCGGCAGAATTTAAAAATGGCGCCACCGAGATACAGAGCCAGATGTCCGCTCGATAGTTCTCATCAACTTTCGGCCTTTCATGGCCGCTTTCGGCCTTTCTCGGATGCTCTCGGCGGCTCACGCGGGACTGCGAGAGCGGCCGAAAGCCTCCGAGAACGGGCGAAAGCCTCCGAGAGCGGCCGGAAGCCTCCGAGAATGCCCTAAAAGCTCAGAATCGGCAGGGGATCGGCGTATAACACGCACCCACGATTTTCCCCTGATTTTTAGGGGAAAAAAGTGCGTGTTATACGCCGATAAATACGGTATATGCTGACTAATATACAGCAAATCTCAGAATAGCTATTAATGGAAGTTCTTGTTTTTGGATTATATATATATTTTTTTTGGCCCCTGTTATTTCCCAGCAGATTCTGTTATTTTTCAGGTCCATCTAAAGCAGGGGTCTCAAACTGGCGACCCACCAGCTGTTGCGGAACTACAAGTCCCATAATGCCTCTGCCTGTGGGAGTCATGCTTGTAAATGTCAACCTTGCAATGCCTCATGGGACTTGTAATTTCGCAACAGCTGGAGGGCCGCCAGTTTGAGACCCCCTGATCTAGACACCCGGAAATCTCTAGACAGGAAGTGTGAATAAATATCTATTTCCTGTTTCGGATGGCTAAAGGGAGATTGGCAATTATGTCTCCTTGTAGACAAAAACTGTGCCCAGATAAACCTTCAGCGCGGATTGGCGTGTGTGTAGTGTAATCTGTACCAACAGAGAGATGTGGGCTGAGTCATAGCCAGACCACGGTGCCGACAACAAGGAGACACCCAGGAAGGGCGGTCTGGTGGTTTTGTGGAGATTGATAGTTACGAGAAAAATAAAAGAGGAAGAAAGAACCAAGTGGTTTAATATGAAGCTTATCTTAATAGATTGCAGCAAGAAACTTTTTTATTTTTTTTTTAAATAATTATACGATTTAAGATAACGAGAATGTACGGGAAGATGGTACCAGGGCTGCTGTTAGAAACCACAGGGCCCCATACAGCCAACCTGACAGCCCCCCCCCCACCCCCCAAATAAACACAGTTTACTATGTTTCAGTATGAAAACAATGGGGTTTATTTCTTTCCTAAAACTGGAGAGTGAAAAATCTGGTGCAGCTCTGCATAAAAAACAATCAGCTTCCAGGTTTTATTGTCAATACTTAATTGAACAAGCTGAAATTAACCACTTGAGATCCAGGCCAATTCTGACATTTCTCTCCTACATGTAAAATTCCAATTTTTTTTGCTAGAAAATTACACAGAACCCCCAAACATTATATACGTTTTTTTTTTTTTAGCAAAGACCACAGAGAATACAATGGCGGTCGTTACAACTTTTTATCTTGCACGGTATTTGCGCAGCAATTTTTCGAACACTTTTTTTTTCATGCTTTAAAAAAAAAAAAAAAAAAAAAACAGTAAAGTTAGCCCAATTTTTGTGCATAATGTAAAAGATGAAGATACGCAGAGTAAATAGATACCCAACATGTCACACTTCAAAATTGCACACACTCGTGGAATGGCGCCAAACTTTGGTATTTAAAAATTCCCATAGGCGACGCTTTAAAATGTTTTACTGGTTACATGTTTTGAGTTACAGAGGAGGTCTAGGGCTCGAATTATTGCTCTCACTCTAACGTTCGCGCCGAAACCTCACATGTGTGGTTTGAACACCGTTTTCATATGTGGGAGGGACTTGCGTATGCGTTCGCTTCTGCGTACGAGCTCACGGGGACAGGGGCGCTTTTAATTATTTTTTTTTTTTTTTTTATTGTTAATTTTACTTTTATTTTTTTAGTTTGACACATTAAAAAAAAAAAAAAAAAAAAGCGGGGGACTTGAAGTACCAGAACAACCGCTTAATGCTGTTTCCGGATTTCTCTATTGAGACACAGAAACTGCGACGCTCATTCGATGCTGTGAAAGCGGGTCTCAGAGCCAAGGGCATAAAGTACAGCGTTCTTTTCCCCGCAAAACTTCGGGTCATCAACGGAGAAACAACAAGATTCTTCACGTCCCCCAAGGAGGCTGCACGATGGCTGGAGACTCTCCCTCCCCTGGGATGAGACAACGTTGGCCCCTGGGAAAGAACTAGTACCCCTGAGTGGACTGCGCGGTTGGGCTTGTTTGTAGGCCTGGAGCCCCGGTTCATCTAACTGTTTACCTCTGACTTGTCTGGGGTGGGTTCGGCCGAGCCCACTCATACGCGGATGACCTGCTGGATGGAGGTAAGGGGGCGGCGGACTTGGGAAGACTGGACATAATGCTCTCTGTCCCCCTTCTTCCCAGGAAGAATACATCCTTGTCCGGGTTACCCTGTGCCCCCCCCCCTTTTTTTTTTTTTTTTTTCTCTCCCGTTTTTGATACCCCGGCTTGGAGGCTCCCCCCCCCCCCGGCTGGCGGGTGGTGGGGGGACTGGGCCTTTCCTTCCCTGATAGACAGTCCCGGGTCACAAGGATACGACCGGGGACATCCGTGCCTTCCATTTACTTTCAACTTTATCTGTTATACTACTTGGCCTCTTATGCAGTACCTACTTCGACCACGATACGTTTAAGTGAAGAGCCCCTGGCCCTGCCCAGGAGAACAACAAAGATTGGTTTGCCTGTCTCAATTTATGTTTCAAGTGGCATCTCTCTGTATGGATGCTCTCCTAGCACGTACAGATGAAAAAGACCGATTGGTGTTAACTACTGTGAGTGACCGGATGGTCCTGACACAGTGAACTGCCGTTCTTGTTGATATACACGTCCCCCAGACGTTGGTTGCCTTCGGGCGAGTTTTTGGGATCGATGCTGTCTTACTTTGGGTGGGACATGCGGGGTGGGGGGAGGGGGGTGGGGAAGGAATCGGCCGTTGCCGATAGAGTTCTGACCATTAGTTCGGTCATGGTTCAAAATGTTTTTTTTTAAAAAAGAGTCAAGATTATACCTGTCTAACGAATAACATATTGCATGTGCTAAGATGTACCATATTTACTGAAACGGTGGGAAAGGTATTGGGACACTGGATGGGCCGGCAGGTCACCTGGGGTAGCGGGGAGGTCACATCCATAGTGTATGCTCTGGTACCAATCATTACCTACCAAATCCCATGGCTCAAGTCTCTGTAATCTCCTGGAATGTGCGCGGGCTTAACTCAGCGCACAAAAGATCGTTGGTGTTCAATTTTTTGAAAAAATACGCACCGCACATCTGTGTCTTTCAGGAGACACATTTGGTCGGCTCCCGTATTTTGGGTCTTAAAAAGGCGTGGGTGGGCAGCCACTACCATACAACGTATTCCACCTACTCCAGGGGGGTCAGCATTCTCGTCCACAAACAGCTACCATTCCAGCTTATAGGGGTGAAAATTGATCCCGGGGGTAGGTATGTGATTATCCACGCATTGATCGCAAATAACCCATGTGTGTTGGTGGGCCTGTACCTCCCTCCCCCGGCGGATGTTTCCCTACTTTACAAGATTATGCAGACGGTGGTTGAGTATGGGGTGGATGATGTCCTGGTAATGGGAGATTTTAATTTTACCCCCACCTCAGGCCTGGATAGACTACACTCCACCTCCAGGTGGGTCCCGGGGCTGACTGAATGGGCTAACGATTTTGCTCTCACAGATGTATGGCGCAACTCTAACCCTCTGAATAAACAATACACGTGTCACTCCACGACATTCAAAACCCTATCTCGTATTGATTTGATGTTTGCATCCCGCTCCATGCTTACTAAAACTGTGGATAGTAGCATTCTACCCCGGGGTATATCCGACCATACACCGCTTCTCCTGAAGTTGTCCTTCGGAACGCCGGGGGAGAGGCTGTGGAGGCTGTCTAGATACTGGGTGGAGGATGAAGAGATTCAGGAGTTAGTGCAAGAGGGGGTTTGCCACTTTTGGTTGGAGAACACTGAAGGCACAGATCCCCTGATTGCTTGGGACGCATTTAAGGCCTGGACCAGGGGAGAATACATTACCAGAATAGCGAATGCTCGAAGGAAGGCCAGGTGCTCTTTGGAGGATCTAGAGGAGAAGGCCGGGAGGGGAGAGGAGGCGTATGTGGCTAATCCGACCCGGGAGGCGTACGGAGAATGGCAATTTGCCTTACACCAACTGTCCCTTTGCAGGATAGATGGTATGCATAAGTCCCTTCTCGGTACGGCACACAGGGTCTTCGAGTACGGCAATAAGAGCGGTCGCCTATTGGCGTGGCTCGCAAAGGGGCAGTTCGCTACCACCTATATTGCCGCGGTCAGAGACTCAGACGGGTCGCTACTGAGGGCCCCACAGGACATTAATAATAGATTTGCCCAATATTACAAACAACTATACTCCACCAGGGTGGAGTACTCCCCCCGGGAACTGACCGACTACTTGGCGGGGATCCCCCTACCGACTATTAGCGACCAGACTTGCGAGGCCCTGGAGGCAGACATCACCCTGGAGGAGGTTCAGACGGCAATTTCCCAGCTTCAGGCAGGGAAGACTCCCGGGGCGGACGGCCTACCCAGGGAGTTTTACTCACAACATTTAGACCTGCTGGCGCCCCGGCTCGTGTCCCTGTTTGCCCAGTTCTTTCAGAGGGGGGCCCTCCCCGAGTCAATGTCTGAGGCGGTGGTGATCCTGATACCCAAGCCCGGCAAGGATCCGGAGGACTGCGCCTCCTACCGACCGATATCCCTCCTTAATGTTGATGCCAAGGTATTGGCAAAAATCCTGGCCAACAGGGTGTCGTCGGTCCTGGGGGAGGTAGTCCATCCGGACCAAACCGGGTTTATGCCTGGGAAGGGTACTGACATCAACCTCCGCCGCCTCTTTCTTAACATGTCCACCACGCATACCAACAGTGGTAGGAGAGTCATAGCCTCCCTGGACGCTGAAAAGGCATTTGACTCGGTGGAGTGGGTATTCTTGTGGGAGACCTTGGGTCGGTTTGGGTTCGGGCCCAGGTTCATTAAATGGATTCATATGCTCTACCAGACGCCCAGGGCCCGCATTAGGACGAATGACAGGATATCGGCCTCATTTCCCCTACAGAGGGGTACGCGTCAGGGGTGCCCGCTGTCCCCAGCCCTATTTGCCCTTGCGCTTGAACCCCTGGCAACCCTAATTAGGAACTCGGATAGAGTGGAGGGTCTAAAGGTGGGAGCACTGGTTGAAAAAATCTCATTATACGCGGACGACGCGCTACTTTACCTTCAGGACCCAGGGAACTCACTGAAGGCTGCCCTGGATATTTTTAACACGTTTGGAAAGTTCTCAGGGGTACGTATAAACTGGACCAAGTCCAACATCTTCCCCCTAGATCCACGGGCACGGGAGGGGACCACCGGAATCCCACTCATATGGGTCGACCAATTCAGGTATCTGGGTATCCAGGTCAGGAGAGAGCTGACAAGCTTTCAGGATCTCAACATTCGGCCAATTATGACCCAACTGCGGAATAAGTGCACCACATGGGCATCTCTGCCCCTTAATCTTATGGGCCGCATAAATTTGTTAAAGATGATTTTCCTTCCCAAGTTCCTATATGTTTTTCGAAATAGCCCCACCTGGATACCCAGATCCTTTTTTGCGGAGGTCGACAAATGTATAGGTTCATTTATCTGGGGGGGAGCCGCCCCGAGGTTGGCAAGGTCCACCCTGACTCTCCCGGTACAATGTGGCGGCCTGGCATTGCCGGACTACAGGACATATTTTTGGGCGGCGGTCTTGGTCACGGTCAGGTGGTGGTATGTCCTCTCCAGGGGTAACGCAGCGGTGTGCCTGGAGGCGGCGATCTTAGGATCATTACAAGAGCTAGGTAACTTAGTGTATAGGGGTGGCAGGGCCTATTCAGATCTCCCGCTACCCACTCGAACTACCCTTAGGGTATGGACCGCCTCAAGGAAGGGACTCCAGGGAACACGATGTTGGTCTCCCCGATGTCCACTATGGGGAAATCCCAACCTCCCCCACATCAGGACTGTACCGGATCCGGTGATCTGGGCCAGATTTGGGATAAAGACCGTTAGTGACATTATGGTGGCTGGAAGGCTGGCTCCGTTCCCGATCCTCCAGGAGAAACATCAACTGCCAGGCTGGATGCACTTTCGATACATGCAGCTGAATCATGCCACCAGAGCCCAATTCCCCGCCCCCATTAGGATGGAGATGGACCCCATTGAGAAAGTGGTAGCACAGGACGAACTTGAAAAACCCCTCTCGGCCCTATATATCAACCTCCTGAAGACTGACTCAACTAAGATAGATAGACTATATGACCAATGGAAGACAGATATTCCAGATCTAGACCTGGAGGATTGGACTGATTGTCTGGCCGACAGTGCTGCATTACTAATATCCTCCAGAGAGCGCCTTATTCAGGTCAAGTTTCTGCATAGGGTATACTACACCCCCCAGAGGCTCCACAGGGTTTATCCGCAGCGGTCGCCTAACTGCCCCCGCTGCTTGGGTAATGAAGGAACGTATATCCACATGTTCTGGAGCTGCCCTAAAATAGTGGTCTACTGGAGGGAGGTGGTGGGTTCTGTCAATGGTCGCCTTCAAATGAGCCTTCCGGTGTCTCCCGAGCTGGCGCTACTGGGCATCCAGGATGATGATCAAAGACCTAGATACACCAAATTGTTATTGACGTATCTCTTCTTCTATGCCAAAAGGGAGATTGTGCTGCAATGGAATGCATCCTCCCCTCCCACAATTAGCGCCTGGGAAAAGTCCATTAACACCGTACTCCCATTGTACAAACTAACATATATGAATAGGAACTGCCCCCAGAAGTTTGATAGGGTATGGAAACCCTGGACAGGATGAGGATGTGACCTGGGTGGGCTATGAGAGGTCAAGGGCTCGGGGGGTGGAACGGGGACTTAATGGTCACCAGCAAAAGATGTTATTGAGTAGATCCGTTCTGAGTAATGCTGCTTTGATGATAAACCTGCTGTTGAATACTAGTGTATTGAATTCAATGTAATAATTACTTGATTCGTCCATGTTGGACACATGTTGTAACCTGTATAATAATCTGCTTCAATAAAGGAACAGTTTTGACTCTTAAAAAAAAAAAAAAAAAAAAAAAAATTTGATTACTTTTATTCCTATTACAAGGAATGTAAACATCCCTTGTAATAGGAATATGGCACGATCGGACCTATTTACAGTGAGATGTGAGGTCAATAAGACCCCACATCTCACCTCTAGGCTGGGAAGCCTAAAATAATAATAAAAAAAAAAACGATCAAGGCTTCCCAGCCGAGGCGGCGCCGTTAATTGAATTCAGAGGCTGGGCGTGACGTCATAACATCGCGCCCGGCCTCCGAACGATCATAGACTCCGGCGACCATCTGGTCCGCCAGAAATCTCTATGATCTATGATCACCATCCGGGGGCTGGCGGATCCTGTAGAAGCACCGGAGGGTGGCGGGAGGGGGCCCCCTCCCGCCGCCCGTTTGAACGATCAAGCGGCGGAACAGCCGCTATGATTGTTCTTATGGTGCGGGGAAAACCATGTAGGTTTAGGAGATATTTCTTGGACCTACAGGTAAGCCTTAATCTAGGCTTACCTGTAGGTCAAAGTGGTTTGTAAGGGTTTACAACCACTTTAAAAGCTTATTGGTTACTATGCACAGCTGCACCAAAATTTGTACTCTCTAGTTTTAGTAAATTAATCCCACTGAGTGATCAGTACCGATCACTCATTGAGTTCATTCAGGAAAAGAAGGGGCTGGTAAATGTGACATATTTACTGGACCCTTCCCATACTCTCCATCCTGAAGGATCCTATTGTGTCCTTGCAGCTGCTATTGGGAAGGAGAGGAGGGAAGCCGGAAGCACTGTGGGGGGGGGGGGGGGGGGCAGCTTTCAGCTCCTGCAGAGAGATCCATACAGGGGATCAGCTTTGGTAATTGCCCCCCTCCACCTGCCGATCAGCCTCCCTGTGCACATCAAATTCCCCCTGCTTGCGTCTGGGCCCTGTACAGGAGTACCAGTGGTACCCCCTTATCCATGGCCCTGTATGATACAGAGGGTGCAGTTGTGCCCAAGAAATTCATCTTATAAAAATGAATTACTACCAGTTCTGATTTAACTCCAGCTGGAACAATTTTGTATGTAGTAGTTTTGAATGGAGTGGCGAAACTTTAGCACCTCTGTCCATTTAAAAAATAAATAAAACCTGCCTCGTCTCTCCCTCTTAAATTGCAACCTAGCTAAGCTGCTTAAATATGATAAATTAATGCACAATGATACATGGGTTTATTCAAAAAAGTACACATAGAAAAACATGGTACATTGCAAATGTGAAGAGTTGATATGCATATAATTGACAATAGAAAAATTCATGATTGCACATAGTACATCATTTTCATATATATGATTTAGATGTGAACGTATAATTGAATAAAATACTTTATCTAAAATGCTTGACGTGTTTCGTGGATGAGGTTCCACTTCCTCAGGAGGAAGTGCAGATTGCGTGTCTACAAAAAATATATAAAATTAGAAAGAGAAAATAAGACACCCCAAGATTACTTACATATCAGCTCCAAAATGTATCATAGAATGCTGAAAACTTCTCATGGACTACATGTCATTTTCAATAATTTTTTTTTCATAGAAAATTTTGAAGCTGCTGTTATGCACCACCATTCGTTCCACTATGGATACCAATTCCCCCCCCCCCCCCTTGAGTGTGGTGTGTTTTCCTCCTTGGCACCCTGCCGGTCCACATCCCCACAGCTCCCGGCAGGGGCGTTTTCCCAGTCTTCCTCAACCTTCAGTTTTCAGCATCCTATGATAAATTTCTCTCATTATATGCTGGGCACTTCATGGAATACAGATGGAGGCCATACCACAAGCACAGGGATTACAAGGTATACTTATTTCTTTCACTTTTTTTTGCTCCTTTTTTGTCACTTCAATTAGTCCATGGAACACTTGACAGATCTCTAGTCCCAGTCAATGCTTCTTACAGGGAAACGCGTCGGGTGGAACTATTACCTGTGACGTCGCCACGCTCTAGCTTGTAGGACAGGGTCCGTGGCTGTTTTGTTTGCTGAAATCTTTTGTTTGATCTGTAAAGTGCAATGGAACTGCTCAATAAATGAATACGTACTGCACTATGGAGTCTCTCCATTCTTGATATCTCCCTGTGCTGGTGAGCACTCAGCAGGGTTACCATGGAAGCTTGGAGTATTTTGTGATACATTGGAAGGATTGCCATATCCAGGTATACCAACATTACCAGAACTCCTGATGGAGCTGAAGGAGTGGAGCACTGAACCTGACCCTAAATTGAATCAGGCGCTTTTGATCCTTATAACTTGGGATCCATCTTCTCTGGTAAGAGGCTTTGTTTGTTATACATCGTTCAATAGCATTGATTTTCAAGATTCCGTATTATGGCAACTATGGACACTTGTTTTTGAAGTGATTTATCACTACAGTGGACAAATTTTTTTGATATATTTTATGTGGGATTCTTTTCCTCTTTGTTGTATAATTTGTAATTGCGCACTCACTTGTGTATATGTTGTCTCTCAGATAACACACCCTAATTTTCCTGGGTTTGTACACCTGCTGTGCTCATTATGAAGGGTTCCCATCCTCCATGTGCAGAGGTCCCCAGTCTGTACATCTGCTGTGTCCATTATGAGGAGTTCCAACCATCCCTGTACTGAGTTCCTCGGTCTGTACACCTGATGTGTCCATTATGAGGGGTTCCCACCATCCCTGTACTGAGTTCCTCGGTCTGTACACCTGATGTGCCCATTATGAGGGGCTCCCATCATCCCTGTGCTGAGTTCCCAGGTCTGTACACCTGATGTGTCCATTATGAGGGGTTCCCACCATCCCTGTGCTGAGTTCCTTGGTCTGTATACCTGCTGTGCCCATTATGAGGGGTTCCCACCATCCCTGTACTGAGTTCTTAGGTCTGTACACCTGATGTGTCCATTATGAGGGGTTCCCACCATCCCTGTGCTGAGTTCCGAGGTCTGTACATCTGCTGTGCCCATTATGAGGGGTTCCCACCATTCCATTGCTGAGTTCCCGGGTCTGTACATCTGCTGTGCCCATTATGAGGGGTTCCCACCATTCCATTGCTGAGTTCCCGGGTCTGTACATCTGCTGTGCCCATTATGAGCCGTTCCCACCATCCCTGTGAATGAATGAATGAATAATTTGTATAGCGCTAACAATGCGAACTGAATCGCCTCAAGGCGCTGTATTAGTGCTTTGTTGTCAAGCTTCTTAGAAGAGGTGGGTCTTGAGTTTTTTCCTGAAGGCCTGATGGTTTTCTTCCATGCGGATGTAGGTTGGTAGTGCATTCCATAGCCGTGGTCCTTGAACAGCGAATCTTCGTTCCCCTTTTGATTTGTAGCGGGACTTGGGGATGAGGAGGAGGTTTTGGTCGGACGATCGAAGACTGTGATTCGGTGTGTAGTGTTTTATTTTCTCGAGAAGGTATAGAGGAGCGTCTCCATGGGTGCATTTGTGGGTGAGGCAGAGGGTCTTGAATATGACCCGATTCTTTACGTTTAGCCAATGTAGGTTCCTCAGGGAAGTGGAGATGGATTCCCACGTTTTTTTTTCCTGTTATCAGTCTTGCCGCCGTGTTTTGGATAAGTTGTAAGCGCGCAAGTTGATATTGGGGTAATCCTATGTAAAGGGAGTTTGCGTAGTCAAGTCGTGAATTAATGACTGTTCCAACTACCACTGCTTTGTCCTCCTTTGGAATGAAGGGGATGAGTCTGCGTAGCAGGCGAAGGAGATGGTGAGATCCGCTAACTACCGATGCTATTTGTGCATCCATTGACATTTCTGAGTCAAAGATGACTCCGAGGCTCTTGGCCTTGGTCCTTGGGGGGATGGTCTGTCCAAAGATGGCAGGAGGTGTCCAAGGGATCTTGATTCGGGAGTTTTGGTTTGCATGTAGAATAAGAAGTTCTGTTTTTGATTCGTTGAGTTTAAGAGAGCTCGCAGTCATCCAGTCGTCTATCATCGTGAGGCATTTTTCTAATTGCTGATGATGGTCTTTTTGTCCGGTGATCCGAAAATATAATTGGGTGTCATCAGCGTATGAGTGGAAGCAGAGGTCTGATCTTCTGATGATGTTGAGGAGTGGGCGGATGTATATGTTGAAGAGTACTGGCGACAAGGGTGATCCTTGAGGGACTCCACAAGAAATTGCCCGTGTTTCAGAGGTGAAAGCTCCTAGTTTCACTGTCTGAGAGCGAGTGCTGAGTTCCTTGGTCTGTACACCCGCTGTGCCCATTATGAGGGGTTCCCACCATCCCTGTGCTGAGTTCCGGGTCTGTACATCTGCTGTGCCCATTATGAGCAGTTCCCACCATCCCTGTGCTGAGTTCCCAGGTCTGTACACCTGATGTGTCCATTATGAGGGGTTCCAACCAGGGCCGTCTTTAATATTGATTGGACCCTGGGCAAAACTTTTCTTGGGGCCCCCCCATGCAGTTTCGCTCTCTACCTGCTCTGAGACATACAATAAATAGCAGCTAGACTCAATATCAGTTTACTGAATCAGATCAGACAGCTATTGCAATTGGTTGCCAGAGGTTACAGTGTATCATTACCGCTCACTAACTGGTTGCTAGAGGTTACAGCACACATTACGGCTCACTGATTAGTTGCTAGAGGTTACAGCACATGATTTCTGCTTGTTGATTGGTTGCTAGAGATTACTGTGAATATGACCTCAGGGGGGCATGATACACATATGAATGCCGCTGGCCGCCGCTATTTATATATGAATGTTACCGCTATTTACATATGAATGTGAGTCATCTGTACACAACAATAGGGCAGAGCTGGGCAGCATTAGTAGCAGCACTTCACACTGAGATATTGGGACACAGTAGGGGCCAAAACCTCAAGGGATGAGGGAATTTAAACCAGGATTGTTGGCAAGTATGAGGCAGCTGCTTTGGGCCCCACAACAATGACAGGGCCCAGGGCAGCTGCCCCTTTTGCCATGCCTTAAAATCTGCCCTGGTTCCCACCATCCCTGTGCTGAATTCCCCTGGTCTGTACACCTGCTGTGTCCATTATGAGGGGTTACCACCATCCTTGTGCTAAGTTGGGATGTCTTCACCTTGATTAATATTTATTTTATATCATGGAGGAATCCAACAGGAGAAGCTAAAACACACAAAGTTGGATTAGAAGACCTAAAAGTCAGGAATGATGGAATTGGGATCTTGCTGTTGGAACATCTAAAAAACAAGCAAAAAAAAAATAGAATCCAGACTCCACTTTTAGTTAAAACCTCATTTGTTGGTGGGCTCTCTATGGTAGAAGCCGTTCTTCGGGGGTGTCACATTTTGATGAACAGTTTATAAACATCAGATATTCCAAATTTGGCTTTGGCCACCTTACAAAGTCATGAGCACCAATCGCTCTGCCAGAATGGCGTAGCTGTGCGATGATGAGGAGGCGTCATCAATTCTTGCGGTAACTGGCTCTACCTCACAGGAGGAAATGAGCACAGATAGGAAGGCAAAAAAAGAAGAAAAAAAAGAGAGAGAGAGAGAGAGAGGAGAGAGAGAGAGAGAGAATGTGTCAACCACCCGTCTGCACAACTTCTGCAGGAAGTGATGATAAAGAAACCATATTGTGACATTCAGTGCAGAGTCTGGGAACCCGCAGGTTGGAGGAGGCACAAGATCCGGGCGCCGGAGAGGAGCAGACTGCAGGTTAGTGGCTTTCTGTACCCATCTGTTTTTATCATCCAAACCAATCTGCAATTCATATTGAAGTCCCAACATTCAATGTCCGGGATTACTTTATTACTTGGATAATGTGACCGACTCACCCCATTGGAATGCAATGCAATACGCATGTTTATGGCACTTGTATTTCAGTTTGGTGGATGCTGGAGAGTTAAACTCCCCCAACAGTCTCTGGTACTATCACTCAGGGTCTGTACTGGGGAATTCCTCCGTTCCCAAGATGATACAGCAGGTGTACAGACCCGGGAACTCAGCACAGGGATGGTGGGAACCCGTCATAATGGGCACAGCAGGTGTACAGACCCGGGAACTCAGCACAGGGAACCCCTCATAATGGGCACAGCAGGTGTGCAGACCTGACAACTCAGCACAGGGATGGTGGGAACCCCTCATAATGGGCACAGCAGGTGTGCAGACCTGACAACTCAGCACAGGGATGGTGGGAGCGCCTCATAATGGGCACAGCAGGTGTACAGACCCGGGAACTCAGGAACCCCTCATAATGGGCACAGCTGGTGTTCAGACCCGGGAACTCAGCACAGGGATGGTGGGAGCTCCTCATAATGGGCACAGCAGGTGTACAGACCCGGGAACTCAGCACAGGGATGGTGGGAACCCCTCATAATGGGCACAGCAGGTGTACAGACCCGGGAACTCAGCACAGGGATGGTGGGAATAATGGGCACAGCAGGTGTACAGACCTGACAACTCAGCACAGGGATGGTGGGAACCCCTCATAATGGGCACAGCAGGTGTGCAGACCTGGGAACTCAGCACAGGGATGGTGGGAACCCCTCATAATGGACACAGCAGGTGTGCAGACCTGGAACTCAGCACAGGGATGGTGGGAACCCCTCATAATGGGCACAGCGGGTGTACAGACCCGGGAACTCAGCACAGGGATGGTGGAACCCTCATAATGGGCACAGCGGGTGTACAGACCCGGGAAACTCAGCACAGGGATGGTGGGAACCCCTCATAATGGGCACAGGGGTTGTGAAGACAAGGGAACTCAGCACAGGGATGGTGGGAACCCTCATAATGGGCACAGCAGGTGTACAGACCTGGGAACTCAGCACAGGGATGGTGGGAACTCCTCATAATGGGCACAGCGGGTGTACAGACCCGGGAACTCAGCACAGGGATGGTGGGAACTCCTCATAATGGGCACAGCGGGTGTACATACCTGGGAACTCAGCACAGGGATGGTGGAAACCCCTCATAATGGGCACAGCGGGTGTACAGACCCGGGAACTCAGCACAGGGATGGTGGAAACCCCTCATAATGGGCACAGCGGGTGTACAGACCCGGTACATGGACACATAGGATAACATTGCACGCGTTCAGTTGAAAAAAGTGTCCAACTGCCTCTGAACGCGCGTTTAACAGCGTCTCGTGTGCACGGGGCCTAAATGTAACACTGACAGATGATATGGATACAATGTAAACCAAAATGAAGGGAATATTAGAGTATCAGGTCAGCAGTGATACCCGGGAACTTGTCCGTAGACTTCCAGATCAGTCCTGAGCCCGGCCTGGAAATCAGGACCACTAGCAACTATCTCCACTTTACCCCATTTTTTGCGATATGGCACTGTGTTACTTTAACTGACAATTGCGCGGTCATGTAACGCTGTACCCAAATAAATTGTATGTCTTTTTCCCCCCACAAATAGAGCTTTCTTTTGGGGGTATTTGATCACCTCTGGGTTTTTAAATTTTTGCGCTATAACCAAAAAAAAAAAACAACAATTTTGAAAAAATAATAATAATATTTTTTTTACTTTCTGCTATAAAACACATCCAAGAATAAAAAAAAAAAATCGAATTTCTTCATCAATATAGCCCAATATGTATTCTGCTACATATTTTTGTCAAAAAAAAAAAATCCCAATAAGCGTATATTGATTGGTTTGCGCAAAAGTTACAGTGTCTACAAACTTTTCTATATATTCTGTTATTTTTTTTTAGACTAGTAATGGCGGCGATCTGCGACTTATAGTGGGACTGCGATATTGTGGCGGACATTCTGACACTTAGGCTACTTTCACCCTGAGGCGCTGGGCGCGCTGGTGGTAAAGAGGCGCTATATTTAGCGGCGATTTACCGTCGTTTGAGCGGTGCTTTTCGGCCGCTAATTTTACGCTAGCAGTTTTACCTGGGCGCGCTGGCGGCAAAGCGGCGCTATATTTAGTGGCGCTTTACCGTCGTTTTAGCGGTGCTTTTCGGCCGCTAATTTTACGCTAGCAGTTTTACCTGTGCGCGCTGGCGGTAAAGCGGCGCTATATTTAGTGGCGCTTTACCGTCGTTTTAGCAGTGCTTTTCGGCCGCTAGTTTTACGCTAGCAGTTTTACCTGGGCGCGCTGGCGGTAAAGTGGCGCTATATTTAGTGGCGCTTTACCGTAGTTTTAGCGGTGCTTTTCGGCCGCTAGTTTTTACGCTAGCAGTTTTACCCCCCACTAGCGGCCGAAAAAGGGTTAAAACTCCCCGGGTTTGGAGCGCTGCCCCATTGTTTTCAATGGGAGGAGGTGCTTTAGGAGCGGTAAATACAGCGCTCCAAAGATGCGGCTTGCAGGACATTTTTCCAGCGTCCTGCAAGCGCACCGCTCCAGTATGAAAAAGCCCTCTGGCTTTCAAACTGGAGAGACAGGGCGCTTTGGAGGCGCTATTTTTAGCACTTTAGCCCCTGCAAAGCGCCTCAGTGTGAACTGACACTTTGTGGGAAACATTGACACGAATACAGTGATCAGTGCTAAAAATATGCACTGTCACTGTATTAATAACACTGGCTGGGGCAAAAAAATCCATCACTTTCCCACCATCAGAACGAAGCTCTGCCTTGTTGTTGCTCCTTTTTGAGTCTCTGCCTGACGATCCGCGGGTGACGGCAGACATCCATTGCCCGGCACCCGCAGATCCGCTTCTGCTGTGACTAATGACAGAAGAAGTGGTGCACCGGCGCCCCCCTAGGCGGAAGTGTGGAATCACTTATATATACGTGATTCTGCACAGGAGGGCCACCCTGTGCTATGGGGCGATCCGTAAGTGGATATTTAAAGTATCTGATTCATGACATATCAGTAAAAGCGGGCTCAGTGCAAGGCCTTATGGGTAATGTCATTCAAATTCGCTAAATAGATGACCTTTATTCGCTTGAAGGGAAAGACTAAGCCCCCTGTTAGGTCACCTGTGGCCACGTCAATTGATTACATTTTATTTCCTGTCCTCTACACATAACAGGAAATGACAGGAAGTCCCCTCTTAGACAGTTGTCACTGGGACTAGTGTCCCCATTGCAAGATTTCCTCTCTGTTCCTGTTCTGGTGACAACATATTGGGTTTTCCATCACTTTCAGTCCCGATGACAATGGTGACGGGGACAAAAATAAAGGATGGACCTTCCTAGTCGGGACAAAGACAGCAATACCAACCTAACAGATGCTTGGCATCTACGATATATGTATTTCATCTGCAATATTTATCCTGAACTGAAAAATATCAGTTGTAGGGTGGTGCTCCTGTATACATAACCAGAATCTATATATAAATCCTATATAATAATAATAAAAATGATAATAATAATATAGTCTTCATGCCTGGGAAGCATTTTTAGGTCTGTTTCCATTAATGGTCATGCAAAGTCACACATTTCTCTTTTCTCTGAGAAAGGGGAACAATAAAATGCAAGACTGCAGGATTGCACCAGCCGACACTCTGCCGGTGATTGGTTGCTGTGCTTTCCGTCTATTACCTCATTTATGTAAATCAGGTTCTGCATGACTTGTCCGACCCAGACAGTAAAATCTTTATAGAAAATTCACAAAGCAGTCACGAATAATTATTTATTTCCTGTGATCTCCAGCTCCATCTTGTGGCCATAATAAGGTATTTTCCAGATTGAGGTATTTCAGTGAAGTACCACATTATGGCCAATAGTTGGAGCTGACGGTCATAGGAAGTTCAAGTACAAAATACAGATATTTTTCATGGAGGTTCTGCTTGTTTGAGACCTTTTCCACAGGAAATGGTTGATAACAATCCCCTTTGTAGCTTGCCAGGAACATTCAATGTTTGATTGTGATTTGATGATTGTGAACAATTTTGAAATGTATGTAAAGATGGCAGATCACCCAAAACCCATCCTAGAGAGCACAATACCAGAGGTGGCCAGCATACTTATCAAGTGTGACCCCCCCTGACATCGCCAAAGGACCACCCAGAGACTGCAGACATGATACAAGGAGATGGTCAGAGACTGCAGACATGATGCAAGAGATGATCAGAGACTGCAGACATGATACAAGAAATGGTCAGAGACTGCAGACATGATACAGGAGATGGTCAGAGACTGCAGACATGATACAGGAGATGGTCAGAGACTGCAGACATGATACAGGAGATGGTCAGAGACTGCAGACATGATACAAGAGATGGTCAGAGACTGCAGACATGATACAGGAGATGGTCAGAGACTGCAGACATGATACAAGAGATGGTCAGAGACTGCAGGACATGATACAAGAGATGGTCAGAGACTGCAGACATAATAAGAGAGCTAGTCAGAGACTGCAGACATGATACAAGAGATGGTCAGAGACTGCAGACATGATACAGGAGATGGTCAGAGACTGCAGACATGATACAAGAGATGGTCAGAGACTGCAGACATGATATAGGAGATGATCAGAGACTGCAGACATGATATAGGAGATGATCAGAGACTGCAGACATGATATAGGAGATGGTCAGAGACTGCAGACATGATATAGGAGATGGTCAGAGACTGCAGACATGATATAGGAGATGATCAGAGACTGCAGACATAGTACAGGAGATGATCAGAGACTGCAGACATAGTACAGGAGATGGTCAGAGACTGCAGACATGATACAAGAGATGGTCAGAGACTGCAGATATGATACAAGAGATGATCAGAGACTGCAGACATGATACAAGAGATGGTCAGAGACTGCAGACATTATATAGGTGTGTGTGTGGGGGGGGGGGGGCTGAGTGCATACAAGTGTGTGGGGGTGTGGGGGTTGAGTTTGTATAGGTATGGGGGGACCTGAGTGCATACAAGTGTGTGTGTGTGTGTGTGGGGGGGGGGGGCTGAGTTTGTACAGGTGTGGGGGGAGCTGAGTGCATGCACGTATGGGGGGGGCTGAGTGTGTACAGGTGTGGGGGTTCTGAGTGTGTACAGGTGTGGGGGGGGGGCTGAGTGCATACAGGCATTATTGGGCTGAGTACAGGTGTGGGGGGGGGGGTTTGTACAGGTGTGGGGGGGGGGGGGCTGAGTGATACAAGTTTGTGGAGGTTGAGTTTGTATAGGTATGGATGGAGCTGTGTGTACAGATGTGGGGGGAGCTGAGTGCATACATGTGTGGGGGGCTGAGTGCATACATGTGTGGGGGGGGGGGCTGAATGTGTACAAATGTGGGGGGCTGAGTGCCTACAAGTTTGGGAGGGGGCTGAGTGCTTTCAAGTGTGGGGGTTCTGAGTATGTACAGGTGTAGAGGGGGCTGAGTGCATACAGGCATGAGGGGGCTGAGTGTATACAGGTGTGGGGGGGCTGAGTACATACAGGTGTGGGGGGGTCTGAGTACATACAGGTGTGGGGGGGCTGAGTGTATACAGGTGTGGGGGGCTGAGTACATACAGGTGTGGGGGGGCTGAGTAAATACAGGTGTGGGGGGGCTGAGTAAATACAGGTGTGGGGGGGGGGGGATCTGAGTGCATACAGGTGTGGGGGGCTGAGTAAATACAGGTGTGGGGGGGTCTGAGTGCATACAGGTGTTGGGTCTTTAAGTGCATAAGGGTGTGGGGGGTCTGAGTTTGTACAGCTGTGGGGGGTATGAGGGGCTGAGTTCATACAGGTGTGAAGGGGCTTAGTGTGTACAGGTGTAGGGGGGCTAAGGGCGTATAGGTGTGGGGGAGCTGTTTGCATACAGGTGTGGGGGGGGCTAAGTGCGTACAGGTGTGGGGGGGCTATTTGCATACAGGTGTGGGAGGGGGCTGAGTGCGTACAGGATGCTGGATTGGGCCATTTCTTTGCTGGATTGGGATGTCTCTTTGTTGAATACATTTGTTTCTTTGTTTAGGAGTTTTTTTTCCCCCCTAAAAGATCAGAGGGGAAAAAACAAAAATAGGAGGTGAGCAGCACAGAAAAAAACAAGATATATGATAATATACATGAAATAAACTGAATCCTTTCACTGCTAGAAGCCAGGTGAACAATATTTGTTATTACTGGGTTGAGTAAACACCAAAGCAGACTAATATCTGCAGGGGCCACACAGTAGGTGCCAAGGGCCGCAGGTTGGGCACCACACATTTGCTGTAAAAACGACACTTATATATATATATTTATTTATTATAATTTTTTTCATGCAGAGATTCATCCTTACTTCCTGTCCTGGTGACACAACAGGAAGTGAGTAGAAATCTTTTTACTCTAACACTATGAATTTCAAATTTCCATGAGCTCTAGGCTAGAACTGGCCTAGAAGTGACCTTTCTTCTGGAGGTCATCACTTCCTATTATATCGTTCCACAAGTATAATATACTCAGCTCTGATAGGCCCACAGGACTTCTAAATATCTTCAATATACAGGATTTAAAATTCATGACATCTTGAAATTGGCATAGTGTGGCATAATATCACACCCCATCCCCCCACCACCTTGTTTTCCCCAAAACGGTTACTTTGTAACTGACTTTCTCATTGAACAGGAAATTGCTCAAGTTTGTGGCACAGGAGAGACCTGCGGCTTCCAAAAAGGGGGAGGAGGAGGGGGGGGGGGATATTGGGAAAGAATATAACGAGGCCTCGCTAATTTGTGCTTCAAACTTTACATGATCAACAGCACCTTGTGATGGGGCCCTATAGCAAATCCATTGAGGGGCCCCTCTTTGTTTTTTTCTTCCCTTTATTTTCGGTTGGTGATCCTGCCAATAACCCACCTCCTGTCCTCGGGGGACAACACTCACTGTACTGCATGGCTTCTATAGAGGAGCAGCCTTGCCTTCCTGGGTTTGCTTGGACTACAGAAAACCTCCCGCTTATGTTATAAAGAGAAGGCGAGGGGGGGAGGGGGGGGGTGATTTGCAGTCCAAATCAGGAGAGCAGCCAAGGGTGACAACTCCACTCCTCCATAGATATGGTCCATTGAGTGAGCATTGTCACCCTAAAGCTGCCTATACACTAGTAGATTTCCTAACAGACGTCCAAAGATTTTCAGTACATTCAACAGCTTGCAAAAGGTCTCTCAGATCCTTCCGAATGTACTGCGCTTTTACCATTCGATGTTGGGACGAAGGAAACCACTTGAAGACCCGCCTTTTTTGCTAGAAAATTACTTATAACCCCCAAACATATTATATCTCTATCTATCTATAGCTCTATCTATATATCTCTATCTATCTATCTATCTATCTATCTATCTATCTATCTATCTATCTATATCGCTCTCTCTCTCTCTATCTATCTATCTATCTATCTATCTATCTATCTATCTATCTATCTATCTATCTATCTATCTATCTATCTATATATCTCTCTATCTATCTATATATATCGCTCTCTCTCTCTATCTATCTATCTATCTATCTATCTATATCTCTCTATCTATCTATCTATATATATATCTATCTATCTATATCGCTCTCTCTCTATATCTCTATCTATCTATTATCTATCTATCTATCTATCTATCTATTATCTATCTATCTATCTATCTATCTATCTATCTTTATATCTCTCTATCTATCTATCTATATATCAATCTATCTATCTATCTATCTATCTATCTATCTATCTATCTATCTATCTATCTATCTATCTTTATATCTCTATCTATCTATCTATCTATCTTTATATCTCTATCTATCTATCTATATATCTCTATCTATCTATCTATCTATCTATCTATCTATCTATCTATCTATCTATCTATCTATCTATCTATCTATCTATCTATCTATCTATCTTTATATCTATCTATATCTCTCTATCTATCTATCTATCTATATCTCTATCTATCTATCTTTATATCTCTATCTATCTATCTATCTATCTATCTATCTATCTATTATCTATCTATCTATCTATCTATCTTTATATCTATCTATATCTCTAACTATCTATCTATCTATATATCTATCTATCTATCTATCGCTCTCTCTTTCTATCTATCTATCTATCTATCTATCTATCTATCTATCTATCTATCTATCTATCTATATCTCTCTATCTATCTATATCTCTCTATCTATCTATCTATATCGCTCTCTCTCTATATCTCTATCTATCTATCTATCTATCTATCTATCTATCTATCTATCTATCTATCTATCTATCTATCTATCTATCTATATCGCTCTCTCTCTATATCTCTATCTATCTATCTATCTATCTATCTATCTATCTATCTATCTATCTATCTATCTATCTATCTATCTATCTATCTATCTTTATATCTCTATCTCTCTATCTATATCTCTATCTCTCTATCTATCTATATCTCTCTATCGAGATACACACATATATGTGTAAATGCATTCCTTATGTTATATGTGTTTTTTATGACATTATACTATTAATAAATAATTGTTATATTCGATACATCTTTATATTTCATAGGTGCCTTAAAAGTCCACCACTGGGGTTTTTGTTCTTTGGTGTTTCATGACCTCACAATTGTCAGTTAACCACTTCAGCCCCGAACCAATTGGCAGCCAAAGGACCAGGCCCATTTTTGCTATTCGGCACTGCGTCGCTTTAACTGACAATTGCGCGGTCGTGCGACGTGGCTCCCAAACAAAATTGGCGTCCTTTTTTTCCCACAAATAGAGCTTTCTTTTGGTGTATTTGATCGCCCCTGCGGTTTTTATTTTTTTGTGCTATAAACAAAAATAGAGCGACAATTTAGAAAAAAAAATGCAATATTTTTTACTTTTTGCTATAATAAATATCCCCAAAAATATATAAAAAAACGTTTTTTTTTTTTCCCTCAGTTTAGGCCGATACGTATTCTTCTACATATTTTTGGTAAAAAAAAATCGCAATTAGCGATTATTGATTGGTTTGCGCAAAAGTTATAGCGCTTACAAAATAGGGGATAGTTTTACGGCATTTTTATTAATATTTTTTTTTTTACTAGTAATGGCGGCGATCAGCGATTTTTATCGTGACTGCGACATTATGGCGGACACATCGGACATTTTTGACACATTTTTGGGACCATTGTCATTTATACAGCAATCAGTGCTATTTAAATGCACTGATTCCTGTGTAAATGACACTGGCAGTGAAGGGGTTAACCACTAGGGGGCGGGGAGGGGTTAAAGCGGTTGTATACCCGTTTTTGGTCGTTTTTTTTTTTTTTTTTAAACTACCTGCAAGACAAAGTCATAATGAGCTAGTATGACTAGCATACTAGCTCATTATGCATCACTTACCTTAGATCGGGGGCCCCCGACGCCGTCCTCTTCTCCCCCTCCAGCCGCAGCCATCTCTTCACAGATACCCTTCCGGATATCGCCGCTCCGGCCAATCACAGCGCCGCTGCGGCGCTGTGATTGGCCAGAGCAGGGAAGACGTCGCTCCGCGCATGCGCGCGGGACACTTCAACTGTGGCCGTGTAGGTTTAGGAGATATTTCTTGTACCTACAGGTAAGCCTTATTCTAGGCTTACCTGTAGGTGCAAGTTGAAATTAAGGGTATACAACTGCTTTAAGTGTGACGTGTGTGTTTTTTTACTGTAGGGGGGCGTGGCTTGGCGTTCGACATCACTGATTGTCTTTCCCAATGACAGGGAACAGCCGATCAGTGACAGCCTCACTAGGAAGCGCAGGGAGAGGTTTGTTTACACAGACCTCTCCCCGTTCTTTAGCTCTGTGACCCGATCGCGGGACACCGCGGCGATCGGGTCCGCTGGTCCCGCGGCCGCGGTCACGGAGCTCAGGACCACGGCTGGGCTCTTAAAGGGCCACGTACCGGTACGTGATTGTGCCCAGCCGTGCCATTCTGCCGACGTATATCGGCATGAGGCGGTCCTTAAGCGGTTAAAGTAGCACAGGGCCAAATAGCAAAAAATGGCCTGATCACAAAGGGGGTAAAGTATTCCAGAGCTGAAATGGTTAAGCTTTATAAATGAAAACTAGAATCTGATTGGTTGCCATACACAGTTGCTTTAGATTCTGGTTGCTCCAAGTCCCTCTCAATGTATTCAATTTGTGTTCCTTGGTTTAGAAACACTTTCAGTTCTCCTTTCTTAGTGACGCCGATGCATTTCTCCAAAATGGCAAAATTTTGTCAAAATTTCACAATTGTTACTGAAATTTCCGAGAGAGTGAAGGCTGTAAATTTTGCTCACCCCTCGCAGAACTCGTCTCCAAAATGTAATCTTTCAACACATTGTTCATTGTATTCTTGAAAGAACTGGTTGACCTCTACTCTTCTACTTTTGTTACAGGTTCCTCCCCGCGGTCAACGTTCTCAAACCGATTGAAAAAATTTTGGAAAAAGAAAGAAGTGATAGAAGAGAGCACATCTAATAGACAACCATGGGGAATTGTCATCTAATAGGCGTGCTGCTCCTTCTGTTTGTGGCAAGTTCAAGGTCCCAGGAGAACCTCACTCACTACGAGGATACCACCACTCCTTCTGAAACGGTTCCTTTGCCATCTACTGGTTCTCCATTAGTCCTACAACAGGAGGTTGAAACGTCACCTCCTCCTAAGGTCAGGTCTGTACCTGTGGCAACAGAAGTGTTGACCCCCCAAGAAGAGCCAACGACTATGTCCAATGGAGTAGCTTCAACTACCATTATCGCAGAAGATTTCAAGGCTACAAATGAATCGTCATCTCCAGCCTCGACGTTCAATGATCCATCTACAACTTTGAGAACCGTAGACATGGCTTCCATACCAGCCAAAGATGAAGTTAATGGGACAGAGAGTCTCACAGGTGACCAAAGCACCACCAGTCCATCAACTACCCAAAATAAAACCCACAGTACAGATGATGAAGAATATGCCACTCCGACGGATAGGAAAATAATAAATAAAGAAGAGGTCTTTACCACTACCAAACATCCTGGCCAAGGGACAAACAAAGACAAGTTGGGTCAAAGAAGTTACAGAGAGCTGGTCAAGCTGATATTAATTGGAGTTGGTATTATTGTTTTACTCTTCCTCCTGGCAACCATGGTCTTCTTCATGTTGCGGAAGAAGAAGAGAAGTGGCTCGTTTCGCACGCAAAGTAAGAAGAACTCCAAGCGAGACGTGTGGGCAGGCCAGGTGCCGGAACTGGGAGACGAACGGGCAGCCCAAGACCCCGGCATGGCGGAAAACGGAAGAGCTGGGACCCAACTGGAGACTGTCAAGGAGGAAGAAATGGTCACCTTTGTCGCGGGGGAGAAGAAGGCGGATTCGGCGATCGAGATGAACGAACTGGGAGCTGGGGAAAAGGCTACGGCGAACGGAGGGGAAAAGCTGGGCAAAGGGGACGCCGCGGAGGAGAAGACGCCATTACTGGAAGAGGCTTCGGAAGAGTCTCCAAAACCAGATGAGCAGTTTCCAGTCCCTCCTGTGGAACAAGAACTGATGGCCAACGGGGGTTCAGTAAAGGCTTAGCCATCGGGGGGGGGGGGGGCTGATAACTATTCTTCTTCTCGGACAATGCTAGGGATGATCAAACCTGATTGGACGGACCCAGAGCGGCTGTGTTCAGTCTCAACTGGATTTCTGTAAATACGGAGAAGGTCTAAAATTTAGGTGGCCTTGGACTAACTGCAAACATGTTAAAGTGTCAGTCCACCCAAAATGAAAGGTTTCAGTTATGGGAGCATAACTACAGCCAATCCCTGATGAGGTCAAGCCACGTGAGTTCCCGGATCTGCTCTTCTGCCACAGCGTGTCAATTACAGCAAGAGGGCGGAGCTCAGAACACTGGTCCCCAAATGTCCCTTGCTGGAGGATCCAAGAAAAAATAAAAAACCTACGGAAGGGACTTACAGTAACTATGCCCCATTGGAACATTTTATCTAACTTCCTCTCAGGACAGGAAACCATAAAAATCTCTCCAATGGGGACACCAACAAAAACACATTGTTTAGTAGAGTGAGGGAAGGTTAGAACTTTTTTTCCTGCTGAAAACCATACCTCCTATTTTCTGGATGAGTGTCACAGAGACAGGAAGTGAGATAAAATCTCCCCAACGGGGTCACAGACAGAGAACATAACCTGCAAGAAACATGAACACTTTCCACAAATTAAACAGTTGGCTTTATCCTAATTATTCAATAATCTATTCCACAACCCCCCCCCCCCCCCCCTACCAATATGCATATTGAAGGGTTGGAAACAAGTAACCGGGCAGATTTTTTTACGTTTGATCATCCCTAAAGATTAGCCGCAGCTAGTTCCTCCTATCCTGATATAGATACTTATATGGCTTCGCTAAGAACTAATTGCATCTAAAATTGCCACCTAACATAATACTGCTGCGATTCCATAAATAGGATTGTTTTTGGGATCGTCATCCCTCTAACAGTCAGACACTTGTAGAAAATGTTGTATATGACCAACTCCCCGTTTCCACCAAATTTGTGATAGGTCACCTGGGTTGTCAGCTGACAGGATGTGCTGGGGAGGGAGGGGGAGGGGGCACAGAGAAAAATTGTCATACATTGAGCTTCCCCTGTTTTGTGATAGGTCAGCGGGACGGTCAATCACATGATTCACTGGAGGGGGCTGGCATAAGCACAAAATAGGATGTACATTGAGCTTCCCTTGTTTGTGATAGGTCGGCTGGACTGTCAATCACATGATTCACTGGAGGGGGCGGGCACAAACACAAAATGGGATGTACATTGAGCTTCACTTGTTTGTGATAGGTCGGCTGGACTGTCAATCACATGATTCACTGGAGGGGGCGGGCATAAGCACAAAATAGGATGTACATTGAGCTTCCCTCGTTTGTGATAGGTCGGCTGGACTGTCAATCACATGATTCACTGGAGAGGGCGGGCATAAGCACAAAACGGGATGTACATTGAGCTTCACTTGTTTGTGATAGGTCAGTGGGATGGTCAATCACGTGATTCACTGGAGGGGGGGGGGGCACAAACACAAAATGGGATGTACATTGAGCTTCACTTGTTTGTGATAGGTCGGCTGGACTGTCAATCACATGATTCACTGGAGGGGGCGGGCATAAGCACAAAATAGGATGTACATTGAGCTTCCCTCGTTTGTGATAGGTCAGTGGGACAGTCAATCACATGATTCACTGGAGAGGGCGGGCATAAGCACAAAACGGGATGTACATTGAGCTTCACTTGTTTGTGATAG
Organism: Lithobates sylvaticus; assembly: GCA_028564925.1. Taxonomy (NCBI): domain Eukaryota; kingdom Metazoa; phylum Chordata; class Amphibia; order Anura; family Ranidae; genus Lithobates; species Lithobates sylvaticus. The sequence continues at coordinate 280,871,345 of CM053031.1, forward strand.
GTCGGCTGGACTGTCAATCACATGATTCACTGGAGAGGGCGGGCATAAGCACAAAACGGGATGTACATTGAGCTTCACTTGTTTGTGATAGGTCAGTGGGACGGTCAATCACGTGATTCACTGGAGGGGGGGGGGGGGGGGTGGGGGGGGGGGGGGCACAAACACAAAATGGGATGTACATTGAGCTTGCCTTGTTTGTGATAGGTTGGCTGGACTGTCAATCACATGATTCACTGGAGGGGGATGGGAACCGACACAAAATGTTACAGGGTGTGAGCTTCCCTTGTTTGTGATAGGTCGGCTGGCCTCAATCACGTGATTCACTGGAGGGGGGGGGGGCACAAACACAAAACAAAATGTGATGTACATTGAGCTTCCCTGGTATTGTGATAGGTCAGCGGGGTTGTCAGTCAGGTGACATGCTGGAAGGGGGCGGGCTCAGACCCAAAATGTTACAATGTATCGATTCCCAGACTGCGGAATAACTCTCCCTATAGCCAGGAAATAAGTCAATTACCGTAATTTGCTGTATTTATTGATTTCAACTTCTCTTCATTTATAAAACAATATCTTGATTTTCACCAGACCGGGGTCCTTCCATGACGGCTTATTTAATAAAGCAGAAGCCCTTTAAGTCTCAGCAACCAATCAAAATCAATGTTTTATGCCCTTTGTTTTGGGTGGCATAGGGCTATTGGTTTAATAATAATAAAAAAAAAAAAAAAATACACAATTGTTTTTAACCAAAGAAAAGATTGATTAAGAATCACAGGCACTGCATCCCAATTTACAATAATCAGAGGTCAGTTTCCACTCTGATGGAAAATATTACCAAACAGAAAGTGACCTACTGACCATAAAACAATTAGAGCACCTAGGGGTGTATTTATTAAAGAAAAAACAAGCAGAGCTGTTCATCATCATCATCATTCATTTGTTCTGTAGGGACAAAACCGAATGTTACCAGGCTATTTTCAGTCCGCATTGAATGCTATTCATCCATAAAAAAATACAGTGCTTCGGGAAAATACCACATTATGGCCACTAGATGGAGCCAAGGATCATAGGAAATATGAAGTTATCAGTGCCATCTAGTGGCCATAAAGAGGTGGTTCTTTCTATTCTGGATGAATATAAAGAAAACATTTAACCTGGAGAGAATACAGCCTAATAACAGTCGATTTTGTCTTATTCAAACACAGCAAACTTAGATGTTTTATGTACAAACTGCTATGTGAATTTTTTTTATAAATACGCCCCCTAGTGGCCCTATTTGTCATTTTTGGGATAGAGATATAGATCTATCTATCTATCTATCTATCTATCTATCTATCTATCTATCTATCTATCTATCTATCTATCTATCTATCTATATCTATCTCTATATATATAGCTATATATAGATATATCTATATATAGATAGATATATCTATCTATCTATCTATCTATCTATCTATCTATCTATCTATCTATCTATCTATCTATCTATCTATATCTATATATATATATATATAGATCTATCTCTCTCTCTCTCTCTCTCTCTATCTATAGATAATATATAGATAAATATATATATAGATATATATATTTATATATAGATATACTGTCTATATATATATAGATATAGATATATATATAGATATACTGTCTATATATATATATATATATATATATATATATATATATATATATAGTTGTTGACCATATACCTAACAATCTGATTGTGCTTACAGTCTCTTTTAGCTTGTAAGGGTCTGCCTGATTGGACGAATTCTTCACGTAGGCCCTCCTATTATATAGTATGTGTGAATCTAAGGTTGTGTTTTAATTAGATACCATTTTTGGACAATCTCCTTTAGATTTACCAACATCCAGAGGTGTAACTAGACCCTTAAGGGCCCCAGTGCAAGAAACCCTGCAGGGCCCCCCTTGACTTTCGGGGTTCAGACTGTCGGGGCCCTTTGCATCGGTCCAGGGGCTCTTTCCTCCGAGCCCGGGGTCCTTCCATCCAAGCCCACTGATCCCGGGGGCCTTTTACTCCCATCGTAGGCCACTTATAAGCCCCCGGTTCACACTGCTGGGACTTATCATGTGACTTGCATAAAGTCACATGACAAGTCAAAACACATTAATTTCAATGGGTGCCGTCTTAATCAATGCGACTCAAGTCGCAGTGCTGAAAAAAAGATTCCTGCACTACTTTTCTGTGACTTTTGGTGCGATTTGAGTGCCATAGACAGCAATGTTGACCACTTCACGCAAAATCACGCACCCCCTCCCGCCGCCTTTCGCCACTCCGCCCAGGTCTCTGGTCCCGCCAGCAGACCCGGGCAACCAGCCGACACATGCGCTGGCTGGCCGGAGTCCCAAACAAAGCCCGGAATCGGCTTCGATCGGGTCTCCGATGTAGTAACCCGGAAGCGACGCACGACGTCACTTCCAGTTTACTCATCAGCTAATGGCGCCAATTAAAAAAAATCAAAGGTATTCAAAAACGCAGATTTTGGTGTTTTGAATACTTTGAAGTGCAGAGGAGGGGTTTGGGGTCTTTTAGAACCCAGATCCCCAATAAAGAGTACCTGTCATTGCCTATTACTATCACAAGGGATGTTTACATTCCTTGTGACAGCAATAAAAGTGATCAGAATTTTTTCTTTTTTTTTTTTAAAGGAACAAAATTATTTAAAAAAATAAATAAATAAAGAAGAAAAATAAATAAATTTTAAAGCGCCCCTGTCCCGCGTGTTCGCAAACCAAAGAAAACGCATACGTATATTTGCCCCAGCAAATATAAACAGTGTTCAAATCACACATGTGAGGTATCACTATGATCGTTAGAGTGAGAGCAATAATTTTAACAAAAAAGCTCCTCTGTAACTCTAAATGGGTACTCAATAAAAAAAATTTAATGTTGCCTATGGAGATTTTTTAAGTACCGTAGTTTTTCGCCATTCCACGAGGGGGTGCGCAATTTTAAAGCATATCATGTTAGGTATCTATTTACTCAGTGTAACATCATCTTTCACAATTTGCAAAAAAAAAACTTTACTGTTTAGATTTTTTTTTTAATTCAGTAAAGTGTATTTTTTTCCCCAAAAAATTGTGTTTGAAAGACCGCTGCATAAATACGGCGTGACATAAAATATTGCAATGACCGCCATTTTATTCTCTAGGGTCTCTGCTAAAAAAATTCTATATAATGTTTAGGAGATCTAAGTAATTTTCTAGAAAAAATACTGATTTTAACTTGTAAACAACAAGTGTCAGAAATAGGCTCGGCCTTGAAGTGGTTAAATCACAAAAGTCGCAAGGTCATCGAAAGCAAGCCGCAGGACTTTGAGGTCGCAGCAGTGTGAACCGAGCCTTATAGACCCACAGTGGGACCCTTTTATGTGTTCTGTATCTGCCCCCTTTCCTGCCGTCTTGGCCCCCCCCCATGGTAGAAGAATGCCAGGGCCCAGTCACAAGTGCAACCTTTGCGACCCTGGGAGTTCCGCCACTGCCAACATCTATGTGGTATGTGGCTTGCCTAAACCATTCGGTCAACTGATGTCTGATCAATAAGGTCCTTACACTATAAAGGAGATTGTGTACAATTACATTGTAACATGTTTAGTTATTGATATAAATACAAAGATTGTACAGTTAGATTGTAACATGTATGGCCAAGGTTGGCCATACATGTTCAAGTTTGAGTTCTACCAAAACTATATAATATAAGGGCCTACAATAAAGCCCAATTCTGGACATATTAAAAAAAAAAATATGAATAATTCATAACCCAACCAATGTGCAAAATAAAAAAAGCAGCGCAAGCTGCAATACTCCCATCCGCAGTCGTGTCCCTGCACTACTCTTTTTTGGCCACTAGATGTCTTCAGTCTTCTGAGTTGATTATACACCTGGCTTGTTCAACTCAGAAGGCTGAGGACATCTTGTGGCAAAAAATAAGTACTGCAGGGGACATCGCCACAGAGGAGGGGAGTATCGCTTGAGGATATAGAGTACTATACCTGCAGTATGTCTTGACTCTGCCCTTTGGGGGATAAAGGAGGGGGGGGGTGTCACCTTGGCAACCATCATTCATAGTGTATTGATGCAAAAAGTGTTCTTGACCTGCTTTGTTAAATAAGAGTATACATCTTCCATATAGACAGCGTACTCTAGATCCATACATCTCAGTGTTATTGTATAGTGTTTCTAGTCTTTGTATATTCTACAACTCTATTATAGCTCCATATGTGAACGTTTTATATGCCTAATTCATGTTTTAACATAATCTGTAACAATTTTAGATTTAGATCTTCGTAGAAAAGCTAAGCGATTGTATGTAAAGGGCATCAGCCCATATCATCCAATCAGAAATCATCCTACAAGATGACGATAAAGCTGATTGGTTGACAGGGGTTACTAAACTATGCATGGGATGATGGCGCTTAAAATGTATCTGTAGCCAAAACCTTGAGAGGTTGGAACCTTGGTTGGGAAATAGTAGAATTCCATCCTAAATGAAGGGGAATCCTCCTCTTAGGTGTCCCCATTGGAAGATTTCACTTCACTTCCTGCCCTGGAGACACAATGGGAAATGAAGGTAAATTTACCTTTAACTTGGAGTCTTCCCAGTGGGGACTCCAACAGCAAGGGGGTCTAACCCTTTCCCGTGGGTGGAGATACAGTTTAAGGAGTAATCACCTACATGTGGTAGAAGAATGAGAGGCTATGTATGTTTTTTGTAGTTACTTTATGATATTTTGTGTAATATAAACTCAATAAACTCATATATAAATTCAAACACTTGGTGTATTCATTCTTTATATATTTAATTTATATATATATATATATATATATAATATATATTATATATATATATATATATATATATATACTGTATATATATATATATATATATATATATATATATATATATAAAATAAATAAATAAATATATATATATATATATATATATATATATATATATATATATATATATATATATATATATATATACTGTTCATTTGTATATATATACATAAAAAATGTGTATATATATATATATATATATAATTAGTTTTTTGTTTTTATATATATATATATATATATATATATATATATATATATATACATATACTGTTCATTTGTATATATATATATATATATATATATATATATATATATATATATATATATATAAAAACAAAAAATAAATGTTATATATATATATATAAGAATTTTGGCTGGAGTTGAGCTGTAACCACTTGACCTCTGGAAGGTTTTACCCCCTTCATGACCAGGCTATTGTTTTGCTATTCAGCACTGCGCTACTTTAATTGACAATTGTGCGTTCATACAATACTGTACCCAAACTTATTTTATAGCATTTTTTCACACAAATAGAGCTTTCTTTTGGTGGTATTCGATCACCACTGGGGTTTTTATTCTTATTATAGAAATTAAAAAAAAAATTAAAACCCCCCCCCCCCCCCCCGATATTTTCTACTTTCTGTTATAAAATATACCCAATAAAATCAAATTTGCTCAAGGATTTAGGTCAAAATGTATTCTTTTGCTTGCCTTTGGTTAAAAAAATCCCAATCAGTGTATATAGATTGGTTTGTGGGAAAGTTATAGCATCTACAAACAATGGTATATATACTGGATTATTTTTTTTAATATACTAGTAATGGCGGTACTGACAGTCTAGCTCACTTCTTGAGGCCCTTAAAATTCCGGGGAAGTATAAATACCCCCCCCCCCAAAAAAAATGACCCATTTTTGGATTTTGGAAAGTAGACAGTTCAATGTATTTAGTAAGAGACATGGCGAGTTTTATGAAATTTTTATTTTTATTACAATTTTAAAACAAATGTAAAAATGTAATATTTTTTTTTAATTTTTTTTACACAATTTTTTTTTTTTTTACATACTGTCACCAGTGCAGTACAGCATCATCATAGGATCAGGGATACTGACTGGTGACAGTATGTTAAAAATAAATAAATATTTTTTATTCAATTTTTAAACGTTTTTTTTCTTTTGCATTTTTGTTTTATTTTTATTTATTTTTTACATACTATCATCAGAATCATTCAGTGTCACTATAGTAACAGTGTACTACTCTTGGGGGGAGGAGCGTTTAGGGATTTTTTTTACACTTGCTGATGATCACTGTAACAGCAATGTTTTGAACTGTAATGAATAAGTTACATTCATAACAGCTGTGGTTCTGTGATTGGCTACAGCTAATCACATGGTACAGGATGCTGTGATAGGCCCAGGTACCATGTGATAGCTGTGGACCAATCACAGCATAGGAAGGCACATCTGTTATGAATGACATTCATTGCAATCACATGAACTGGTTAAACTGTGTAATGGTTTCTTCTATCTCTCCATTGGTGAGGGCCCTGTGGTTGGGTTCCTGTGTCTGCGCACTTCCTGGAACCACTGTAAGGTAAAAGAAGGAGGCATCATCCATTTATGTTATTTCTCTATGTAAGAGGCATCATCCATTTATGTTATTTATTTATTATGTTATTTCTCTATGTATCCCTGCACATTATCTTCCAAAAATTCAGTTTCAGTGCTTTTTTTAATGGTTTATATACTGCAGTACTGCCTCATGGCCAGCAGGTGGTGATATTTTGTTATAGCCTCATAACTACTGTATATTGAAAAAGTGGAATAGATGGACAATGCTGCTGACAGATGGGAGGTAATAGCTTAGTGTTGTCACCCTGCAACAGGAAGTGCTGTTACTGGCAGGATCTCCGGACACAGATTCACAAATAAAATAGCTTATAAACCAAGGGCTAGGGTTGCCACATCATCCCTTTTAACCCCGAACACATATTGTGTTATATTACACTTTATTTTATTTATTACACTTTTTTACAGGTTCTGAGGCTAACTTAATGCAAATAAGACACTAAGTGAGTTTAAATGACCACCTTGATCAGCCACAGAACCTGTGTTATTAATATGTTCAGGTTTAAAGGGATGAGGTGGCAACCCTACTAAGGTCTGTACACCTGCTGTGCCCATTATTAGAGGATCCCACCATCCCTGTGCTGAGTTCCCAGGTCTGTACACCTGCCGTGCCCATTATGATTAGGTCCCGGGTCTGTACACCTGCTGTGCCCATTATGAGGGGTTCTTACAATCCTCGTGCTGAATTCCCAGGTCTGTACACCTGCTGTGCCCATTATGAGAGGTTCCCACCATCCCTGTGCTGAATTCCCGGGTCTGTACGCCTGCTGTGCCCATTATGAGGGGTTTCCACCATCCCTGTACTGAGTTCCCGGGTCTGTACACCTGCTGTGCCCATTATGAGGGGTTCCCACCATCCCTGTGCTGAGTTCCCGGGTCTGTACACCTGCTGTGCCCATTATGAGGGGTTCCCACCATCCCTGTGAAGAATTCCCGGGTCTGTACACCTGCTGTGCCCATTATGAGGGGTTCCCACCATCCCTGTGAAGAATTCCCGGGTCTGTACGCCTGCTGTGCCCATTATGAGGGGTTCCCACCATCCCTGTCACGAATTCCCGGGTCTGTACGCCTGCTGTGCCCATTATGAGGGGTTCCCACCATCCCTGTGACGAATTCCCGGGTCTGTACGCCTGCTGTGCCCATTATGAGGGGTTCCCACCATCCCTGTGACGAATTCCCGGGTCTGTACACCTGCTGTGCCCATTATGAGGGGTTCCCACCATCCCTGTGACGAATTCCCGGGTCTGTACGCCTGCTGTGCCCATTATGAGGGGTTCCCACCATCCCTGTGACGAATTCCCGGGTCTGTACACCTGCTGTGCCCATTATGAGGGGTTCCCACCATCCCTGTGACGAATTCCCGGGTCTGTACACCTGCTGTGCCCATTATGAGGGGTTCCCACCATCCCTGTACTGAGTTCCCGGGTCTGTACACCTGCTGTGCCCATTATGAGGGGTTCCCACCATCCCTGTGACGAATTCCCGGGTCTGTACACCTGCTGTGCCCATTATATGCCCATATCTCTTTTGAGTGGAGTGACCCTTTTAATTATGGTACAGCAAGAAATACAGAAGAGAGGGGAAAATGAATGTCTTCTGGAACAGGACGTGTGTAACGTGAGACATTTTCCAGGAAAAAGAGAAAAAAAACCATCTACAAACTAAATTTGACTTACACATGTGGAACAACCAACAGGTAAGACCAGAAAAACCACATTTGTCAGTGTGAACATTCCGCTCCGGAGACATTGATCTGTATTTGCTCTCTATGTATTGTAATGCACTGAGAACAAGTCTTATATGAGAAGTTATAGGGATCGGGTTTGCAGGGGGGACACCTGATCCACCTATCGGATCCGTTTCCATTTGTAGCATTCTTGTCTCCATGCAGCTCCTTCCTCCCTTCTATGTATTGTAATGCACTGTGAATGTGACGCCTACACAAGGGATGAAGGAGCTGCATGGAGACAAGAATGCTACAAATGGAAAATGGATCCGATAGGTGGATCAGGTGTCCCCCCTGCAAACCCGATCCCTATAACTTCTCATATAAGACTTGTTCAAGTCATCAAGCTGTGTTCAATTGTTACATAGTTAGTCTGGTTGAAAAAAGTCCATTCTAGTTCAACCAATAAAAAGGGGGGGGGGGGGGAATAAATATTGTTGCAATAAATCTTCAGCTTTCAATAAAATAACACCTGCTGATCCTGCCATGAGATTCCTTGCTCAGGCACTTCCTGTTATCAGGGGACAACTGTCTCCTATCTTTCTTCCTGTGTTGTCTCCCTGTCGCACGCCCCCTGGTGGACTACAAGTGCCTGTACTGTCACGAGGGGAGGGGAGAGAGAGAGGGAGAGAGAGGGGAGGGAGGGAGAGAGGGAGAGAGAGGGGGAAGAGAGAGGGGAGAGAGAGGGGGAGAGAGAGGGGGAGAAGGGGAGGGAGGAAGAGAGAGGGAGAGAGGGGGGAGAGGAGGGGAGAGGGAGGGGAGAGAGAGGGGGAGGTAGGAGGAGAGGGGGGAGAGCGAGGGAGAGGGAGGGTGAGGAGGAGGACGAGGGGGAGGGAGGGGGAGGGGTAGAAAGAGAGGGGGAGGGGGAAGGAGGGGAGGAAGAGGGAGGAGGGGGAGAAGAAGAGGGGAGGGAGGGGAGAGAGAAGGAAGGAGGAGGGGAGGGAGGGAGAGAGGGGAGAGAGAGGGAGAGGGAGAGAGAGAGAGGGGATGGGGAGAGGAGGAGAGAGAGAGGGGAGAGAGGGGAGAGTGAGGGGAGAGAGGGAGGGGAGAGAGACGAGAGGGGGGAGAGGGAGAGAGAGGGAGAGAGAGGAGGAGAGAGAGGGGAGAGGGGGGAGAGAGAGAGGGAGAGGGAGGGAGATAGAGAGAAAAGGGGGATGAGAGGGGGGAGAGAGAGGGGACGAGGGGGGAGAGAGAGGGGAGAGAAGAGGGGGGGAGAGAGAGGGGAGGAAGTGAGAGAGAGGGGAGAGGGGAGAGGATGGGGGAGAGAGAGGGAGAGGGGAGGGAGGAGGAGGGAGAGAGAGAGGGGAGAGGGGAAGAGGAGAGAGGGGGAGAGAGGAAGGGGGGAGGAGAGGGGGAGAGAGAGGAGAGAGGGGAGAGAGGGAGAGAGGAGAGGGGTAGAGAGAGGGGAGAGAGGGGAGAGGGGGAGAGACGAGGGGAGAGGGGGAGAGGGAGGGGAGAGAGGGGGAGGGAGAGGGGGGAGAGGGGGGGGAGAGGTGGAAGGGAGGGGGGAGGGGGGGGGGGAGAGGGGGAGAGAGGGGGAGAGAGGGGAGTAGGGGGGAGAGAGAGGGGAAAGGGGAGAGAGGGGGGAGAGAAAGGGGGGAGAGAGAGGGGGAGAGGGGAGAGAGAGGCGGAGAGGGGGGGAGAGAGGGGGCGAGGAGAGGGAGAGGGGGAGAGAGAGGGGAGAGGGGAGAGGGAGTGAGAGGGGGGGAGAGAGAGGGGAGGAGTGAGAAGGGGGAGAGAGAGGAGAGAGAGGGAGGGAGTGAGGAGCCCCAGAGAGGGAAAGGGCACTTCCTGAGGGGGGGAGAGTCAGATCTTTCCTTCCTGGGGGAAGAGAGTAGGAAAGTAGAAGGACTGGAATGTCACGAGGGAAAGGGAGGAGGAGAGAGAGTAAAGGGGAGAGAGGGGAGGGAGGGAGTGAAGGGAGAGGGGGGGAGGAGAGGGGGGAGAGGGGGGATAGAGAGGGGCAGGAGAGAGAGGAGGGAGAGGGGAGGGGGAAGAAGAGTAGGGGGGGGGGAAGAGGGGAAGAGAGAGGGGAGAGGGGGGGAGGGAGGGGAGAGGGGAGGAGAGAGGGGGGGAGGGGAGAGTAGAGGGGGAGGGAGGAGAGAACGGGGGAGGAGGAGAGGGGACAGGGGGAGGGGAGGCGAGAGGGGGGAGAGGGGGTGAGAAGGGAGAAGAGAGTAGGGTAGGGGAAGGAGAAGAGAGGGAGGGAGAGAGGGGGGAGGCGGGGTGAGAGAGAGAGGGGGGGGGAGGGGGAGAGAGAGGGGAAGAGAGTGGGAGAGGGGGAGAGGGGAGAGAGGGGGGGAGGGGAGAGAGAGGGGAGAGGGGGGGGAGGAGGAGAGGAGGGGGGAGGTGAGGGGGAGAGGGGAGGGCGGGGGGGGAGAGAGGGTGGGAGGGGGAGAGAGTAGAGGGAGGGGAGGAGGAAGAGGGAGGGAGAGAGGGGAGAGAAGGGAGAGAGTGAGGAGGGGAGGGGGAGAGAGAGTAGGAGAGGGAGAGAGAGGGAGAGGGAGGAAGAGAGGGAAGGGAGAGAGGAGAGAGAGGAGAGAGAGGGGGAGGTAAGGGAGGAGGAGAGGGGAGAGAGAGAGGGAGAGAGGTGGAGGGGGGAGAGAGAGGAGGGGGGAGAGAGAGGGGAGCGGGGAGAGAGAGAGAGAGAGGGGGGGAGAGGGGGGAGTAGAGAGGGGAGAGGGGAGAGAGGAGGGAGGAGAGGGGGGGAGAAGAGAGGGAGGGAAGAGAGGATCGAGAGGGGGGAGTGGAGTAGAGAGGGGGGGAGAGGGGAGGGGGGAGAGATGAGGGAGAGGGGGGAGAGAGAGGGGGAGAGAGAGGGGAGACGGGGGGAGAGAGGGACTGGGAGAGGAGAGAGAGGGCAGAGGGGGGAGAGAGAGGTGGAGGGCAGGAAGAGATGAGGGGGGGAGAGAGGGGGAGAGGAGAGAGGGAGAGGGGAGGAGAGAGAGGGGAGAGAGAGGGGAGGGAGGAGAGAGAGTGGGGATGGAGAGGGGGGAGAGGGGGGAGGAGAGAGGGAGAGAGAGAGGGGAGAGAGAAGAGGCGAGAGAGGGAGAGAGAGAGAGTGGGTGTGAGAGAGGATGGGAGAGAGAGAGGGGGGAGAGAGGTGGGAGGGGAAGGAGGAGGGGAGAGGGGAGGAGAGGAGGGGAGAGGGGGGAGAGAGAGGGGAGAGAGAGGGGAGTGGGGGGGGATGAGAGGGGGGAGAGAGGGGGGGAGAGAGGGGGGAAAGAGAGGGGAGGGTAAGAAAAGGGTGATGTAGGGAAAGGGGGAAAGGGGGGGGGGGGGAAAATTTTGGGAGAGAGGAGAGTAAAGTGGGGGGGGGATGGGAAAAAAAGTTTTGGTTAGAAAAGAAGAAAGGGGGGGGTTTTAGAAAAGAGTGAAATAAAGACAAAAATTTTGGGGGCCCCCCAAGAATTAGGAAACTTTAAGGGGGGAATTTAAGAAAAAAGGGGTGGAGCCCCCCGAAAGGGGGGGGAAAAAAAAAATAAAAAAAAGGAAAAGGGAAGGCAAAGGGGAGGTAAAGAAGAAAGGGAGGGAAGGAAAAAGGGTGGGAGGGAAAAAACCCAAAAGGGGAGGGAAAAATGAAGGAATTTAAAAGGGAAAAAGGAGTTGGAGAGAGGTGAGGGGAATAACAAAAAGAGGGGAAAGAGGTTTTTTTTGGGGGGAAAAAGGGGAAAAGGGAGGGGTGTTAAAAGGGGTTTTTTGAGGAGGCTTATAAATGAAGGGAAAGAGAGAAGGGAAAGGGGTGGAGTAAAGGGAAAGAAAAAGAAATTTTTAAAATAGGGAAAAGGGGAAAAGCATGAAAACCGGACGGGGGAAGGGGGCCCCAAAAAAGGGGGGGAAAGTTTTTTAAAAAAAGAAAAAAAAAGGGAAAAAAAAAAGAGGGGGAGGTTTAGATAAGGGAAAAAATTGGGAAAAGGGGAAAAGGAAGAAAGGGAAAAAGAAATTTTTTTAAAAAAAAGGAGAACAGGGGAGAAAACCCCCCCCCCCCAAAAAGAAAAAACCCAAAGGTGGAAGAAAGGGTTTTAAAAAAAAAGAGAGAGGTGAGGGGAATGACCCAAAGAAAGAAAGGGGGAAAAAGGGGTAGGCCCATTTGGGAAAATAAAAAAAGGAGAAAGAGGGAGGTTTTTAAAAAAATTGTGAAAGGAGGGAAGGTAAGGGGGAACCAAAAAAAGAAATTTTTTTTTTTTTTTTTAAAAAAAAAAAAAAAAAAAAAAAAGGAAAAAAATTTATTTAAATTAAAAAAAAAATAAATAAAAAAAAAAAAAAGAAAAATAAAAAAAAGGAAAAAAAAAGTAAAGAGAAGGGAAAGTGCCATGTGATTTAGGTGCAGCGTGCTTCCAAAAGTAGTGCATTCACTACTTTGATGTGATTTGAGCTTATTCAAAATGAATGGGCTCAAATCGCACTGCACTGAATCGCTTGTGAATTGCACAGGGATGCGATGTGCGATTCATAGTGTGAACCTAGCCTAGTATATGCACTAACTTTTGGTTCAGTCAGTTTGTTTGAATGGGCTGAAATTGCACTGCACTTCACCCGGATCGCACTGCACCCGGATCGCACTGCACCCGTATTAATGGGGTGAACCAGCCCTTATTCATGAAGTCATGGAAAAGATGGTATATATCCTTTTAAAATAGAGAGCTCATTGAGGCATTTTATGACCTAATGGGTCAAATATATCTGGACAAGGTGTGATCACAATGTTGAAGATCCAGTGACTCCAGTAATATGAATCTCCTCCACCTTCTTCCATTAATCCCTTCATTGTGACTTGCAACATGAGAGTATCCTCCACCTCCGACGCCCAGCAATGATCCACCATCCACAGGCTGGAAAGAATGTCAGGTGTGCTACACCTCCCCCCCCCACCCAGGTCTATATGATGATCGTATTGGTCACGTCAGCGGTGTAACTGTTACTCAACTGACACACCCGAACCCCCAGGGCTCTGAAACCAAGACTCGGGCTGCAGGCCCATTCCTGGAGAATGCAAACAAGGCCAGACACCTATTGATGGTTGAAGCGTTTTGAAACAATCTGTACGTAATGGTCATGTGCAGAAGGTAAGCTCTGCGGGACACCTAAATTCTACCATCAGTTTTCAATTATTTTTATTAATAGATTTTCCACATATACAAAAAAAAATCCACATTATTACAAATTCTTGTATATACACATCCTTATACAATACTTATAGATACATATATAACAAATAAATAAAAAAAACACAAAAAGAACCACAATCAACAAAACACATGGATCAAAAAAAGTCAAGAGTAGTCCACAGTCCCCCCCCCCCCTCTCTTCCTGATATAATTCGTTACCCCTACTCACTTTATTTTGATAATATTTTATTTATTGCTGTTGTTGTGTGTTTTTTTTTTTTTTTTTTTTTTTTTTTTTTCTTTCCCCTTTCCTTTCCTCTCCCTCTCCATCCCCCTTTCCTTCTTTTAATTAATTGATTAACCCCCAGCTCACCCCCCCCCCCCTCATAGTACCCTTAATCCCCTGTTAAGTTTGTGTAAACTAATATAGTTTGTCCTCCACCTTGTGTATGTGATAGTGACTTCCCCTTCCGGGAAAAAGAGAAGGAGGAAAGAGGGGAAAAAAAAACCCTTTTAATTATGAAGGGGTGAGAGTCGCGACTCTCAACCAATTTTATATTCCCTTAGTGATGTGCCGAAGACTAACACAAAAAAAAAAAAAAAAAAAAAAAAGGGGGGGCGCATCCCCCCCTCCTGCCTGTGTTTTATATGTGATAAAAAGACAAAAAAATAAAAAAACCCTACATCTATTTTAATATGTCCCTAGGTGATTCTTTTTTATACAAGTGAAAACAACCAAAAAATAAATAAAAAATTAAAAAAAAGTAAAAGGGGGGGGGGAAAAAAATAAATCTCTTTTCTTCTCTCATTTCTCCCTCCCTTCCCTTAACAAAAACATCTCTTAATTGTGGAGGGGAGAGAGTCTCGACTCTCTACCTACTCTGTATTTCTCCTTAGTGATGTGGCAAAAACCCCCCAAAAAATAAATTTAAAAAAAAGCCTTCATCTATTTCATTAAATCTCTTATGCCGCGTACACACGGTCGAATTCTCGTCAGAAAAAGCTCTGATGGTTTTCCCGTCGGAATTCCAAAGGAATTTCGCTCAAACTGTTTTGCCTACACACGGTCACACCAAATTCCGTCGGTCAGTAACACAGCGGCATAAAACACGTTCGACCGCACTATAAAAGGGAAGTTTAATGCTTCCGAGCATGCGTCGGAATTTTGCGTGTCGGAATTGCATACACACGATCGGAAAATCCGATTAGAAAGGTTTTCCGTCGGAAAAATTGAGAACAGGTTCTCAATCCAAAGTCCGTCGGGAATTCCGACAGAAAAAGACCGATGGGCATACACACGGTCGGAAAATCCGTTGAAAAGCTCCCATCGGACTGTTTCCATCGGAAATTATGACCGTGTGTACGCCGCATTAGTGACTCTTTTTTTATACATGTGGGAGAAAAAAATTCTACCATCAGAAAGAGGACTAGACTGAAAGACCCAATGGAACTTGCTGCAGCTTTCTTTCTTCTTTATTTTGTAATCCATCTTTATTTGTCAGTCTTTGAACCTTCTATAATTTGAAGTCCAACCAGAAACACCTTCATTCAAATATTTAATATGTTTCTCAATGCCAGTCCTCAAGGCGCTCCAACAGGTCATGTTTTCAGGCTTACCATTATTTTGCACATGTGATTTGATTCGTTTCACTGCCTTAGTAATCACCACGGCCGTTTCATTTGAGGGAAATCCTGAAAACAGGACCTGTTGGGGTGCCTTGGGGACTGGGGTTGAGAAACGATGAAATATAGTAAATGTGGCGATGACATCATCACTGCGCTGTACATGGAATCTCAAAGTGGTGTTGTCGGCACTCTTGTTCCTCCTTTTTTGTTGGTCTACTGAACAATTCCTCCTTTTCTCATCTGCATAACCTAATGAAAAGGTGTTCTGAGGTCCAGCAAAAAAGGGGAACTGGGTAGGGTTGCCACCTGTCCAGGATTCACCCGGACAGTCCGGGATTTGGACCACGTGTCCGGGTTTCAGACTGCATGAAACCTGGACACATTTATTCACACTGAACTGTGGCTAACTGTCCTGGGCAGGAGGAACACTTTACTACCACCCCCCTCCCCCCTTAGTCAGCGGGATCTCTGCCCCTCCACAGAGTCGGTTGATCTGTTGATTTGTCACACAGAGCACTAATCAGAAATGGCCAGATCCTCTGCCCCCCCCCCCTAAGGAGGGAGGAAATTCCTCCATCCACCTAATTTGTGTTGATAGAGGAATAATTTTTTTGCATTCAGTCCACAAATCATATGTATTGGAAGAGTTTTTTATTTTTTTTTTTAATTATTGTTCTGAGGTTTATACATGTCTGTGAGAGACTTACTTGTGGCTCAGCATTGTAAGCATATTTTATGGGCACAAGAATGTTCGGGATTGGCTTGCAGAAAAGGTGGCAACCCTAGAACTGGGCAGGGCTGACAACTCTGCTTGGCATGCAATACAGCAAGGACACAGCGTTGTCAGCTCAAACAGGAAGTTAGGAGCTCACTGGATTCCTTTAAAGATCAACAGGTATTTTTCTGCATATGCAGCACCCCTTCATCACACATTTAACATCCAATGAATTTCGGGGCCAAAATTTAGATTTAGATTTGATCAGAACTTGAATGGACTCAGATTTCCCATAATAATCTCTATAGGTGGAATGTTGCTGGATTCGGAGAGTCAAGAACCAAGTATGAATGTAGTCTGGGAGTTGACGGGGAATTCAGGGGCCAGTGATTTGTCAGGTGAATGGCTGGTTTTAGCGTCATATTATTTCTATTACTACACTGTAATATATAATGATGACATAGTTCAACTCCCCATAATGCAGAATCATGAGCTTCTCACTTGCCACCAGATGCAGCATGCCACTGTCACCTGCTACCAGATGTAGCACCGTAGCCTGCCTCCAGATGCAGCGGTGTCACTTGCCACCGTGGTAGTGCGGCCCCAGGACCTGTTTTAGAGCATGCTGGAGTGGTACCAGAGAAGATAAAGGAGGTGGGTGGCAGTGGCTTCTCTAGGGTTGGTAAAACATGGTGTCACCTCCTGCCAAGTAAAGTACCCCCTCAGCACAGACCCCCCTTCATTAAGTATATAATCCCCCCCCCCCCACTAAGTACAGACTCCCCTCCCTCAGTACAGCCCCCCCAATAAGTAC
Organism: Lithobates sylvaticus; assembly: GCA_028564925.1. Taxonomy (NCBI): domain Eukaryota; kingdom Metazoa; phylum Chordata; class Amphibia; order Anura; family Ranidae; genus Lithobates; species Lithobates sylvaticus. The sequence goes on from CM053031.1 coordinate 280,887,820, forward strand.
AGCCCCCCCAATAAGTACAGCCCCCCCAATAAGTACAGCCCCCTCTCGGTACAGCCCCCTCTCGGTACAGCCCCCTCTCGGTACAGCCCCCTCTCGGTACAGCCCCCTCTCGGTACAGCCCCCTCTCGGTACAGCCCCCTCTCGGTACAGCCCCCTCTCGGTACAGACCCCTCTCGGTACAGACCCCTCTCGGTACAGACCCCTCTCGGTACAGACCCCTCTCAGTACAGAACCCCCCCAATAAGTACAGACCCCCCTCAGTACATATCCCCGCTAAGTACAGAGTTGCTAGGGGGGGGCGGTCTCAGCTTCCCTCGGCTCGGGTGGGCTCGGCTGTGCTCGGGCAGGGGGCGGTCTCAGCTTCCCTCAGCTCGGGCGGGGGGCGGTCTCAGCTCCCCTCGGCTCGGGCGGGGGGGGGGGGGCGGTCTCAGCCCCCCTCGGCTCGGGCGGGGGGGCGGTCTCAGCTCGGCTCGGGCGGGGGGGGGGGGGGGGTCTCAGCTCCCCTCGGCTCGGGCGGGGGGGCGGTCTCAGCTCCCCTCGGCTCGGGCGGGGGGGGGGGGGCGGTCTCAGCTCCCCTCGGCTCGGGCGGGGGGGGGGGGGGCGATCTCAGCTCCCCTCGGCTCGGGCGGGGGGGGGGCGGTCTCAGCTCCCCTCCCCTCGGCTCGGGCGGGGGGGGGGGGGGGGGCGGTCTCAGCTCCCCTCGGCTCGGGGGGGGGGGGGCGGTCTCAGCTCCCCTCGGCTCGCGCGGGGGGGGGGGGCGGTCTCAGCTCCCCTCGGCTCGGGGGGGGGGGGGGGGGCGGTCTCAGCTCCCCTCGGCTCGGGCGGGGGGGGGGGCGGTATCAGCTCCCCTCGGCTCGGGCGGGGGGGGGCGGTCCCAGCTCCCCTCGGCTCGGGCGGGGGGGGGCGGTCTCAGCTCCCCTCGGCTCGGGCGGGGGGGGGGGGGGGCGGGGGCGGTCTCAGCTCCCCTCGGCTCGGGCGGGGGGGGGGCGGTCTCAGCTCCCCTCGGCTCGGGCGGGGGGGGGCGGTCTCAGCTCCCCTCGGCTCGGGCGGGGGGGGGGGGGCGGTCTCAGCTCCCCTCGGCTCGGGCGGGGGGGGGGGGGCGGTCTCAGCTCCCCTCGGCTCCGGCGGGGGGGGGGGCGGTCTCAGCTCCCCTCGGCTCGGGCGGTCTCAGCTCCCCTCGGCTCGGGCGGGGGGGGGGGGCGGTCCCAGCTCCCCTCGGCTCTGGCGGGGGGCGGTCTCTCAGCTCCCCTCGGCTCAGGTGGGCTCGGCTGTGCTCGGGCAGGGGGGCAGTTCTCAGCTTCCCTCGGCTCGGGCGGGCTCGGCTGTGCTCGGACGGGGGGTGGTCTACGCTCCCGTCGGCTCGGGTGGGGGGGCTCAGCTCCTCTCAGCTCGGGTGGGCTCGGCTGTGTTTGGGTGGAGGCAGATGGAGCTGGAGGCAGAGCGAGCACCAGCGCTAGCGGGGTTTGCTTGCTCTGTCATTTTCATTCCGTGACACTGTATTGTCCCGGAATGAAGGTGACCCGGGACACGTGGGCACCCTATGGTCTTGTTCAGTCTAATGAGGACCTCCAAAGCCAAAAATAGCTGACATCCTTCAATATGTAGTGGTGATAGGCCCAATCTCCAGCCTAGCAGCCCGGGGCTTATGACACCTGTCCACCCAGACAGCCGTCCAGGTGGCACGGAACACAGATCACCTGACCTCACCCGTATATAACTATATATATATAGCAGGAGAAGTCCAGAAAATATGTAACTTTGCCTTGAAGGGGTAAATACGAATAGTTTTAGGTGTGTTGAGCCTACAGAATGCAGAATTGTAACCAGGTGAGCCGACTTACATACTTTTCATTTTTGAAAGTACCTTTTGACTGTGTAAGTTTTTTTTATTTCTGATCTTTCATAGCACCAGAGCATGAAGGGTTAATCTAGAAACTGGAAAGACAGCATTTTCTATTTATGAGATTTGAGGAAGGGATGACGCCCCCGACACCAGCACAACCTAAAGACCCGACCCATCACTGATGAGCAGAAGTCCTGAGAGCTCCTCTGGATTGGACGTCGAGTGGTCCTGGTCTGCAGAGCTTGCAGTCTATTCAGCTGGGGAAGCCAGTGGTTTATACGACAGCTCTGGGAGATACAAGTCTATAGACACTGTTCATGTTGCATCTGAACTCTGACCTAAAAAGCTGACACTTTAAAAAAATATATATATTTTTTTTAGATTCTATATGCTGTTGAAAAGATTTTCAGGAACTCAGAGATCCTGGCCCACAAAGCTGACAATCAGTCCTGATCAGGTGTTCTTCCTTCAAAGAAACAACGTTCTAAGTTTTTTTTATCTCTAACATCTGAGGACTAGCCTTCAGAGCTGACAATCCAACTGGACTGGAAGCCACTTCTTTTTCTGGAGTCGAATTAAAATAATCTCTGGATCAGCACTTTCTCATCCTTGTCACAACTAACATCCGTCAAGGTGAGTCTCTACCTGTAAATAACTTCATTTCAAGGGCCCATTTAGATCTGTGTGTGTGTATGTGTGCGTAGAGGTGCGTTTTTTTTTTTTTTTTTGTGTCAATGTGCGTTTCCTTTGTGCATTATGTCAATGCACAAAGGAAACGCACATTGACACAAAAAAAAAAAAAAAACATTGACAGGCAATGATCTGGTTTCCAATGAGTTTTAGAATTTGAAGTAGATCATGTTAACAACCATTGACCAAGGCTTGACTATACCTGTCACCAATGTGTCAAAGCGCACGTTGGATGCATTTTGATGTGTTGCCCCCCCCCCCCCCAACGCACAAAATCGCAGAAGAAAAATATATATGTTGTTGTATTTTTAATGATTAAGGCGCTATTTCTAGTTTGCGGAAACAGAACACATGCGCTGGAGCGCTCTGTAATGCGTGCGTTAAAATGATATACATGGACCATCAATCAGTGATTCATAGTTATGCCCCATACACACGGTCGGATTTTCCGACGGAAAATGTCCTATCGGACAATGTTGTTGAAAATTCTGACCGTGTGTGGGCTCCATCTGACTTTTTCCATCGGATTTTCCAACGGACAAAGTTTTATCTCCTGCTCTCATATTTTCCGACAACAAAGTCCTATCGGACTTTTTCCGATCGTGTGTAGCAAATTCCGACGGACAAAGTGCCACGCATGCTCAGATCACATTACAAGACCAAAGCTATTGGCTACTAGCCTCTACGTAGTCCCGTCGTACGCAACGAACGTCACCACGTTCAGAATGATCGGATTTTCCGACAGCTTTGTCCGACCGTGTGTATGCAACACCAGTGTCGGACGAAATCCGTCGGAATAAATGTTGCATCTTCAGAACCCCTAGCTGAGCGCAGGAATGCATTACAGAACATGGTCTAACTTGCTTTAATAGGTGAATTTTTTTTTTTTTTACGGCGATGGCAATTTTCTAAATCCCCCGCTCAACATTCTGCTCTGTAATATTAGTAATGTATAAGTAACCTTTCCATTTTTTTTTTTTACTATACTGCATCAGTTCTAGAAGGCTTTCCTATAGTTTTCTTACTGCTGTTACTGTAAAGAATCCTTTCTGCCGCTGAAGGGGATACCCTTTGTGCCTTTTTTGTGGGAGCAGTTTCCGTGCTGAGATTTCTGTATACACCATTAATATATTGCTAGGGTTCTTGATGCTTCCCTTGTTTTATCTGATCTCATTGACATATAAGCTCAGTTCAGACTATCGTTCCCCAGAGCTGAGCCCCTCCATGACCTTATTGATTTAGTTTCCCTTTTCTGGACTCTTTCTGGTTCCACAACACTTTTATGTTTGCATATTCAAGATGAGACTTTATTCCTGTAGCACAGGGGTCTCCAAACTTTCTATACAAAGGACCGGTTTACTGTCCTTCAGACGTTAGGGGGCCGGACTGTGGCCATCAGGAGTAGAAAATGTCACAGCATCAGTTGGAGTAAACATTGCCCCATCGTTGGTGTCTTTGGTAGGAATTGTGCCCTATCATTGGTGTCATTTGGGCTGCATTGTTGTCGGTAGGAGGAATTGTGCCCCATCATTGGTGTCATTGGAAGCAATTGTGCCCCATCGTTGGGGTCGTTTGGGAGGAATTGTGCCCCATCGTTGGGGTCGTTTGGGAGGAATTGTGCCCCATCGTTGGTGTCGTTTGGGAGGAATTGTGCCCCATCGTTGGTGTCATTTAGGAGGAATTGTGCCCCATAATTGGAGTCATTGGAAGCAATTGTGCCCCATCGTTGGTGTCATTGGAAGCAATTGTACCCCATCGTTGGTGTCATTGGGAGGAATTGTGCCCCATCTTGGTGTCATTGGGAGCAATGGTCCCTCATCATTGTTGTCATTGGGAGTAACTGTGCCGCATCATTGGTGTCAGTGAATTAAATGGTTCCCCAAGAGCCGGATAAAAGCAAGCAAAGGGCTTACTGGACCCCCAGGCTGTATTTTTTTTTTTTTTTTTTTTTTTTTTTTTTTTTAGACCACTGCTGTAGTAGAATGAATGGTGCTGTAGAATTCTGTATTGGAAAGAATCCTTTCCGGTGCTGGTGGAAACCAAATCCTGATTTCCCTATTGCAAAGGATGCCCTTGTGCCTTTTTGCAGTGACAGTTTATTTTATATGGACCAATTACTGAATATATTGATAAGGTGATTACATCCCCCCCCCTCCCCCCTAAATGGTCTCCTGTCCTAGGCGTATAGGCTTGCTTTAATTGACTCTTTTCTTTGTAGCTGAGATCCTCCATGACACTATTATTTATATAATTGCCCTTCTCTGCTCTCTTTTCGGTTCCACAACATTCTTTTTGTGATCTCGTGCCCTAAGATGAACCACATATCTAATGTAACACCATAACCCCTGCGGGCGGCTATGTGTTTTCTGGGCTTGCCAATCACCTCCTCCTTGTAGCTCGTCGTTCGTTGTCTTGGGGTTCCCAGGGTTAGTACCCAGTGATTTCAGAAGCTGACACTCCAATGTCCTTTTGAGGATTTTTATTTGCAAAGAATATCGTTCAAATATAACACAGTCTCTCGGTTGGGAATAGAGGGCCCGGGTGATAAAGCTCAGGCACTTCAAAACTGCCGACATCAATTGAATGTCTCTTTAGATAGCCCAGAGAGTAGCCACTCGCAACTGGGCGCTTCACTGCTGGATAAACCCCTGTCTGTGGTTCTAGCAGCCAACAAGTGATTCAAAAATTTGCAAAGTCTCTGCCACAGACTATGTTGTAACCGAAGGATGGGCTTAGGAACTTTTTCCTATGGTACCTGTATCTTCCAGCCGTTCCGGCGATACCGTAGGAAATGCGGATTCACCAGTGTCCATACATCTCAGCTCCCAGGCTCTTACCGAGCAGCCAGCTTCTTGGCCCTCCTCCGAAGAGTCTTCCCCTGGTCGCTTGTACGAGTTGCTGTGTCCCTCCAATGCTGAGAGCACACCAGGACACCTCCGAATCCTCCTTCAGTTACTGGGCCTCGGACTAGTCAGTTCCAAGGCTCAGGAACGGACGGATCCCCACCCCAGACCATGAGGGCCTCTGGGACTGGTCAGGGTGACCAGGCTTACGGGGGCAGCAGACACTCCTGGGTCCGGGACCCCTCACGGGGTTGGTCCGGACTGGAAACCAGGAATCAAAGAGCAAGCCGAACCCTGAACACGTGACTCCAGCATTTTAAGTACCCCTCCCCAGACTACACAGCGGGGCCAGACGCGCCCACTGGTTGACCTAACACGTCCAACCAGGCTGCGTTCTCAGCCTGTCACAGGTGCCTCACTTCACCTAAGACCAGGCAGAACTCCAGTACAGCCCAGCCAGACTGACACCAAAGTAAATGACCTAAACAATCAACCCCCAGAACTCCGTTACAGTTCTGGAAAACTAAATTTACACATATAGCGCACACTTTAGGAAAGTGTCGGCGCTACACTAATATGAGACGGCACTCAGTATAGGGCTAAACTGATGCCCCCTCTTTTTGTGTCTGCCCAAGGCAGAGCTGTGTGTGTAGTGGAAAATGATCTAGACCAGCCTTTCTCAACCTCCCCCAGAGGAAACTCTAAAAGAAACTCAGGTCTCAAGGAACCACGGGATTAACCAATTCATTGGTGGTCAGTGGGAAGAATGCTCCTTATGTTGGAGGTCGCTGGGAAGAATGCTCCTTACGTTGGAGGTCGGTGGGAAGAATGCTCCTTACGTTGCAGGTCGGTGGGAAGAATGCTCCTTACGTTGCAGGTCGGTGGGAAGAATGCTCCTTACGTTGGCGGTCGGTGGGAAGAATGCTCCTTACGTTGGCGGTCGGTGGGAAGAAGGCTCCTTACGTTGGAGGTCGGTGGGAAGAAGGCTCCTTAGGTTGGAGGTCGGTGGGAAGAAGGCTCCTTAGGTTGGAGGTCGGTGGGAAGAAGGCTCCTTAGGTTGGAGGTCGGTGGGAAAAGAAAGAAAGAAAAAAGAAAAAGAAAAAAAAAAAAGAAGAAGAAAGAAAAAAGAAAGAAGAAAGAAAAGAAAGAAAAAAAAAGAAGAAAAAGAAAGAAAAGAAAAGAAAGAAGAAAAGAGAAAAGAAGAAAAAAAAAAGAAAGAAGAAGAAAGAAAGAAGAAAAAAGATCATGCTCGGTGGAAGAAGGCTCCGTACGTTATAGAGGGTCGGTGGGAGAAGTGCTCGTCTCGTTCAAATCCATAGTGGGAAAGAATGCTCCTTAGGTTGGGTAAAAAGGTCGGGGGAAGATGCTCCTTAGTTGTCGGTTCGTCTGGGAAGAATGTCTTAGGTTGGCGGTCGGAAGGAAAGTTGGCTCCTTACGAAATGAAGGGGTTAGGGTCGGTGGAGAAGAAGGCTCCTTCGAATAAGTTCGATGCGAAAGGAAAGCTCCTTTCGTTGGCGGAAGAATCAGGGGGAAGAATGCTCCTTAGGTTGGAGGTCGGTGGGAAGAATGCTCCTTAGGTTGGAGGTCGGTGGGAAGAATGCTCCTGAGGTTGGAGGTCGGTGTGGTGGTCTGAATGCCACCCCCTACATATACCTAAATTGAAGTCTGCCAAGCAGCATTGGCCCTGGAACTATGAAGACCCCATCAGATGAGAGGTCAATCGGCCACAGTTGGAGGAACCCCTAACAACCTCTGAAGGAACCCTACAGTTCCACAAAACTCTAGTTGAGAATGGCTGTTCTAGGCATTATGTGAAAACACATCCCAATTATGAAATGGGCACCCTGCTTTCTCTTGTAGCCTCTACTACCTCTCCTATACTTGGCAGTACTAAACATTTGATTAGTCAGGTCCAAGCAGTGGAAGAGAGAACAGGCTGCTGTCTTGGACTTTGGCTTTCTTTTAGGGACTAACTGACAGCTGATAAATGATCCCGTGATCTGCTCCCTACTTGTCTACATCCTCTAACTGCTGGCAGTTGATGGTTGGCGAGGCGCACAGGTTTCATGGGAGTGTCGAATGACTCCTAGCCGGCTGAGCTCATTCCAACTGTGACTCATTTTCATAGAAAGTAGTGAGTGATCTGATCCTCAAACATTCTATGTGACTCCTTAGACAATGCTGATGTCTTCCATGTAAGGATAGATCAAGGTGCTCAGCATGTCTTCTCAGCCGTGGGGCTGGTTATAAACCAAGGCTGTAAACTCATAATTATAGACCTACAGTACACACAGTATCCGTTTAGCCCTGAAACTGATAGTATTTTGATAAAACTGGCAGTTAAGGACTGAAACTAAAGACAGAGAAATAAAACCTATTATATAAAGGTACATTTATAGGGCTGTAACAGATGGGGGGGGTCGATCAGAGAGAAGGTAGCTTCAAAATGAACTTCACTTAATAGGTGTAGAGTAGTGCTGACAATACAAACTGATCATCTGTGTCCAATCAGAGCCCAGAGCTCTGTGTTGGCAAACAACACAGAGCTCTGTACAGAAGGAGCGAGCTTTCGTTCCTGATTGCCTGCCGCACTGTCGTAGTCCTATTCTAAGTTGCTGATCACCACCATTAGTAGCATTAAAAAAAAAAAAAAAAAAAAAAAATTCCAGTATGTATCCCATAGTGTGTAGATGCTAGAACCAGGGGCGGCTGTTCATTGTGGGCACACGGGCGTCGTCCCCCCCTCATCCATGCAGCCGACCTCCCAAATGAATATTCGCTGTTGCAACACTGATCCTCCTCCCGGGGGATACCTGGTCTGATACCAGTCACCCGATTGGCCGGGCCTATTGGATGTCTAAGAAAAGACTGGAGGAGCCACACAGGATCCTGCCCGCTGTTCATAGAAGCCCACTGGCGCCGGAGCCTGCTGCCCGCAACCTGCCCGCCGGGTCTTGCTTGGGTAAATGCAGGGGGGCTTTGCTGATATGCCACTGACCAACGGGGGGGGGGGGGGTTGTTTGCTGCGCGCTCCCCCCCCCCCCCCCCCCCCCTCCGCCCCCCCCCCCCCCCCCCCCCCCCCCCCCCACTTATTGGGATTTTTTTTTTTTTTTTTGAAATATACATTTCGTTTGGGTACAGCGTTGCCTGCGCAATTACCAGTTTAAAGTAGTGCAGTGCTGAATTGCAAAAATGAGCCTTCTCATTCAATATTTCCTTTGATTGCAGCGCCATCTAGTGGCCATAATGCTGTATTTTCCTGATTCACTTAAAAATAACAATTTATTTTTGCACCCATTTCACAAAGAATGTACATGCAGTTTTCACAGGACAAATAACTCTCCAAATGTTTTTGTTTTTATCAATACACCCCTTTAGCGTAATGAAGAAAAAAAACATTTTCTTGGACGATGACAGAAGAATGTGTGAATGTTATGTAGATGTTCATGGATATCTTGTGGGAAGATGACGGAATGAAGCAAATGTTATCTCGGAGCCAGCGCCACTGTTTGTCTGCTGCGCTAACCTTCCCTTGACAAACTGGCCTTATGACATCTCATAACATATTGCAATCAGCTTTAACTAATAATGTTCAGCTGGACTGTTGTAGTACAACAGGGAGAACATGCAAACTCCATGCAGGTAGTGTCATGGCTGAATTTCAACCTGAGGAATCACGAAATCGCCACGCCGTAAAATAAGGATTACAAAAAATAAAGTGACAGCTGTCATGCTAAAAAAAAATAAAAATAAATAATAAATAATAAAAAAAAAAGTGAATATTTTGGATTTTTTTTTTTTTTCCAAGCCGACACCAACTGCTCTTTAAATATGGAGCGCGCTCCCTGATCCCGTGACATCACCAGTTTCCAGAGTCGAGATGCTGAGCAGCTTTGAGTCGTTCTTCACAGAACAAATGTCCCGTTTCAGAGCTGATAATATTTATTTTATTGCTCTTTGTAGATTTGCATTATATTGGTGTGATAAAATAACAACCAGCACAGTGTCTACAAACACTACAACACTTGTCCTCCAGCAACATAACATCCCCAATCAGATACAATGTAACGTTCTGTTTTCTGTAGAAACATTACCCAAGGCAAACTGCAAACTGCAAAAAAAAAACAGCCATGGGACTGCAGGGAGGGGCTCGGGTTATGTCCCGGCACCATCACATACTGTATACCCCAGCAGATATCCACCACTGGGATTGATTGATTCATTATTTATTAGACGGGTGCACTTAGTTTAGTTCGGAATTTAGTTTAACGAATTTCAACAAATTTGTTAATTCGGAAATATCTGAATGAACGAAAACCCGTTTAACAAACTTTTCTGAATATTCGTAAATTCGAAAAAAAATCATAAATTCGGGAATTAAAAAAAAAAATCGTAAATTCTGGATTTAAAAAAAAAATCGTAAATTCAGGGAATTAAAAAAAAAAAATCGTAAGTTCAGAAAAAAAAAAAAGAAATGGAAATTAAAAAAAAAAAATCGGAAATTTAAATATTCGCAACCCCGAAAATCTGAAATGCCTATAATTTTAATAGTTAAGTTATTGGAATTTCCTTTCAAATTTGGCTGTTGGTGAACGTAATGTATACAAATTTATCCGAAATAACGATTGCCGCATCTAAATGAATGGAACTTAACGAATTAATAATAAATTAAGATAATATTAATAAAAAGTTGTATTTATTTGTTCCGTTCCATCTGTTTTAGATGCGGCATTCGTTATTTTGGATAATTCGTAACTTCAGATAAATTCGTATTCATTACGTTCACTAACAGCCAAATTTGAAAGGAGATTCCAATACCTATAATGTAATAGTTGGTAATATTTAAGATTTTCGGGTTTTCGACTTGCCGTGTTGTGTTTTTTTTTTTGTTTGTTTTTTACGAATTGTGATCATAACAATGACCCGAAAAAAAACAAAAAAATAAAACGAATGAAATGAAAAGGACACATTTTTTGGCAGTGCACGTCTATTATTTATTCTTATATTCATTTTTGTATTTTTTTTTTTTTGCCACAAGATGTCCTCAGGGACTGGGGGGGGGGGGGGGGGGGGGGGGGGGGGGGTTGGCAAACAACCCAAAAAAATACAAAAACGAATATAAGGATAAATAATAGATGTGCACTGCCAAAAAATTAGTTCAATTTATTTGTTTTTTGTTTTTTTTAATTAGTTTTTCGGGTCCTTGTTATGATCACAATTCGTAAAAAAAAATAAAATAATAATAATAATAAAAAAAAAAAAAACACGGCAAGTCGAAAACCCGAAAATCTAAAATATTACCAACTATTACATTATAGGTATTGGAATCTCCTTTCGCATTTGGCTGTTGGTAAACGTAACGAATACGAATTTATCTGAAGTTACGAATTATCAAAAATAACGAATGCCGCATCTAAAACAGATGGAAGAGTGAGTCTAGATTTTTACCCATTTCTGGTGGTTTTGCCCTAAGATACCAAAATTCTGGACAGCAATATCACCTTGAATTAAAAAAAAAAAAGGCCCTCAGACCTTTACAATTTACACCCCTGGACTACCTATTTCATGACACCCCCTCATCTTTTAAGGCATACAGAAATATTACCGTACACCAGGGGTGTCAAACTCAATTTCATTGTGGGCCGCATCAGCATTATGGTTGCTCTAAAAGGGCCGGTTGTATCTGTACAACTAGATGTCCAAGGCACCCCCTCGCATCACAGTGCCACCCCCCCTTGTCTTGTACTGCTGCTGGGGCTGGAGCTGGGCAGCAGAAAGTGCCGGGTCTGGAGGAAGACCAGAGGAGGGCTGGAGTTCGCTGCAGGAGTCTAATGAATGCTAAGACCAGAGGAGGTGGAATACGAGGAGGCACAGAATCTGTAAGAGGAGTTTTGTCCTCCTCTCAGCTGCCTACTGCTGAGACAAGGTGGGGGTGAAAACGAGGTGGGTATTGCAGCTGAAGGAGAGGTGTGAGCTTTGTATGAAATGGCGGACCGGATTCACACATGTACCCTCTGCATTCTAAATGCCACAAAAAGCCTGATACCCGGGTCTGGAAGCAGGACCGCTGCCCTATGATCCAAGACTGGAAGGGAGGGAAGTAGAATGAGAAATAGAAACCAAGAAATGAGTGTATAGGATTAGAGATAAACAGTATAAATTCCGAGACATCCGGTCTGGCTGAATGTATTGTTCCTTTAGACATTTATGCTGCAGGAGAGGCTTCGACCTCCTAATTGTCCCATTTATAGAGGTTCAGGTTGTTGTCAAGTCAACAATATATATTGTTCGTCTACATGAAACGCTTATGAAATGTATTTAAACTAGGGCTGTTACTGATTAAAATTTTTGTGCTCAATTAAAAAAAAAAAAAAAATCGATTAATCGACTAATTTTGATTAATTACAACGCACATACAAATCCAACTACTTTTAGCTGATCTCCTTGCATTGCAACTCTGCATTAGTCTGTGGTATACACTATATACAATCACCCGACACTAGTTAGTTTCCACAATCCATGACTTAACCTCACAGTTCACACAAATACGTTTAAATTCAAACTGTAGCACTGACGTCAGTCATTTTTTTTTCCACAGTAGCGTGACAATCCCTCCCCCTCCGGTCTAACTAATCACTCTCACCTTATGGCATGGACCCCTGTGCAAACAGGTGGTCCTGCAAGCGGGTATCAAAAGGGTTAACACGGACCATAAAACTTCTCTCACGTCTCCTTAGATCTCAGCAAGGACGCAGGTCATGGGTAGAAGAAAAGATCTAAGTGCTCACCGCTTAAGTATAAGATTACATTTTTTGTGTTCAAACACAAACTACTCACATAAAGATGATAAAAACACAGCATGTAAAGCCGACAATCGTGTTTAGTACTGTAGGGCAGCAGCGGGTGACGTGATGCGTAGCTCCTCCCCGTACGCATTATGTTCAATCAGAACTTCAATGTCACCGGACTCCTCCCCCCTTCCCTTCGTTAGCAGACGGAGGCACTTGGGGAATGGGGGAGGAGTCCGGTGACGTTGATGTCCGTGATGTCACCGGATCTCTCCGACGGAACTCCCTGAAGACCCGGAAGCCGGTGGAGAGGTGAGTAACGATCAAAAATTTTTACGATTAATCGAGGAATTCATCTTTAATTTCCACATCCCTAATTTAAACCTATTATTTAAATGCCTGGGACTCAGTTCTGGTTCTGATGGGAGACAAAGATGTGAGCCCAAATCATACATCAGTAATGGCAGCAACCATGTTTCAATGCTTAGAGGTTTCCTTCAGGATGGTAATTAGAAAAAGTGATGTGCCCCTTTTTTACGAACGCATTTATTTTTTCTGTTTTATAGATGGCGATGGTCACTGGCCTCATCCCGATCCTCCGCACAGCTCTGGAGGCCACCACGGACTATACGGGGAGGACCATGTGGTTCGGTTTCGCTGTGGTCCGTCTTCTTGCTCTCTACGTCTCTGAGCTCCCCTGGGGCAAACTGGACTTAGACTTTGACTGCCAGGGCAACCAAACCTCTGAGTTCTGCCGGAAAGATTGTTTCAACAACCACTTCAGCTTGCCCATTGTCTCCCTGTGGAACAGCGCCTACGTCTTCTTCGTGATTTCTGTCCTCCTCATGGAGCTTTTCACCTCCCAGCTCCGGCACAACCTCACCAAATCTGCCATGAAAAACAAATCCGACCACCCGAATGGGCCTTTGATAGGGACGTGGTCATCGGACGTTGCCCACAAGGATTTGGTGCTTGACTTTCACCATCAGAGAACGTTGCTTGTCCTCTACATGTTCTGCATCTTCTTGCGGCTGGTGGGGGAATTGACATTCCTCTACTTC